>CAKAOI010049696.1:0-11690 GCA_916701655.1 Sebastiscus albofasciatus
TTCCTGGTAAAAAGGGACATACATTTGTTTAATGGTTTCCCCTGCCTGGAAATAAATTGTTACTGAATTACCTTCTTTTCGTACTCCAATTTCTCCACCTCCAGTTTCACTTTTTTTATACGGATCTTTTTGTGGTGTATTTGTAGTTGCTTTATCTCTATATCTAATTCTAGTGTCCCTTTATACAAGGCCCTCACATTGTCTGCTCCAACCTGAAACACAAAGCACATAACATGAGTTGCTTTAACATTTAAGCAGTCCCTTTGCAAGGCTCACTTAAAGAAAGGTGCACATGTTGCATTGACTACAAATACTTTAAAGTAAGGTTAATTCATTACCACTTGTGATCGTCTTTGCCTAGATGTGGATGCCACAAGCTCTGCAAGAGGAGGATTTCCCTCTTCCTGCTAAATTATCAAAGCAATGGATTAATTTTAAGATAGAGAGCATTTATTAGTCCCATGTGCAGACCACCACCATTTGCAGTTAATTTAAGATAAATCTATTGAACTTTATTTAAGCCATCTGTGTTAACCACCTAACACAGATAGTGAGTGTCCACACTTGTGTTAAGATGAGCAAACTGAAAACTGCATAAAAGTGGTAACAGAAGACTGAAGTGTACCCGAAAGCTCTCTCGGAGCACACTGATAGTGTCTCATCGTCTGGGGCCTCCACTGAAAATAAAACAAGTAAATTGACTATTTAATCCATGATCAGCAAACACAGATGATATGCCAGCCAGTGTATATCACAAGTTGCTTTTACTGTTACCTCTGTATGTAGTGTGTATGTAGGTGGTGGCAGCAACACCAGCATCTCCCCATCAACTGTAGGTCAAGTAAATACATGTTAGTGTATTATATTTCTGTTTTATTAACAACCCAGTAGTTTTTCTTAGTTTCATGTACTTATTGACACATACCCTGTAAAAATGTGGCCTGTTGGGAGCTGCCACCACCAGGGTCTGAAGAGACACCCACTTCCACGCCTTCCATTAAGGGACGACCCTCATTATTGCTGAGGGCCAGCTCCTCAGCAGGAGTGTACTCCTGCTGAGGAGGGCCCCCTCCTGTCTTTCGCATATCATTTTTTTTCCTGTTGGCTGCAAGCAAAGTCAAAGCATTTCATAGTTCTTTTGGCCATCTTTATCATTCTACAACTGACAGTGATTGAATCACTAAAGCCTCCTACTTGTTGTACTTATGAAGATATGAAAGTAAGCCTGCTTACTGCTTTGAATTATGTTTTTATATTTATTCTTTATTTGCTCCCAAGTCCGTTTCACACCGTCGGGATTACAGCTAAAAAAAAAAAAAGAATCACACTAAAATTGTCATACACGCCATGTATAAAACGCCCTCATTAGACATCTAAGCATCGCATTAATTTAATGGAATACACTAATGTAATTATATTCAGATATACTTGTGTCCTAAATGGGCAGTTGTATTATAAGACAAACAATATTTGTCTTATAATACAACTGCCGTGGTCCTGATACACCGGTGGAGAGCGTGCTGCTGATGCTTTACATTATACAGTACAGTGATATTATAGCCTGTTAACTTACGCATTCACACAGTCAGCGATTTTTTGCTAGCTCTCCTTCCTGCATTTGGCAGCTGCAGCTGTGTTACTTTTAGCCTGGATTATGTGTTTAACTTCTTCGTATTTGTCTAATATTATAGTTTGCCCTTCATTTGTAAAATATGCCGCTCTGCTGCAAGTAGACTTCTCCATGTCTGTGATTGGTCAGATGCTGCAAGCACTGCCCCATTTATGTATGTGCACGCGCTCATAACTAGATTGGAAAAACCTGGGTTGACTTACCGAGTTGCTAACCAGCTTCGTAGTACTGTTTAGCGAGATCTTGTTTGTTAGGGTAAGTGAAGCCAGATAACGAGAACATCCCCTGGGTATGTTGAACTTGCTTCGTAGTACAGGCCTCAGGAGGCGGCTTCCTCTCTGTTTGCACCCCCACTTTTTCCTAATGTGTGGAAACTGTGCTGAACCCTCTCAGCGACAGAGGCGGGAGTTCTAATCTATAGACTGCAGTCTGCATCATGGGGACAGAAGTGGACATTGTTGAGGACTAGAAGTACCTGAGCGTCTACTTAGACAATAAAATGGACTGGTCTAAGAACACAGAGACTCTGTACAAGATGGGTCAGAGCCGACTGTTTTTTCTCAGGAGACTCAGATCCTTCAACGTCTGCAGAACCATGCTGCAGATGTTTTATGACTCGGTGGTGGCCAACATCATCTTCTTCGCCGTAGTGCGCCGTGGCAGCAGGGTGAAGGCAGCCGACGCTAACAGACTCAACAAGCTCATCAGGAAAGCAGGTTCTGTCCTGGGAGTTGAACTGGAGTCTTTGGTGGAGGTGTCAGAGAGGAGGATGCTGAGGAAACTACTTAGCATTAGGGACAACGCCTCTCATCCTCTACATGCCACACTGGAGTCAAACCAGAGCACCTTCAGCCGTAGACTGAGACCACCGAGGTGCACCACAGAACGCCACAGGAGGTCTTTCCTACTGGTGGCCATCAGACTATATAACTCCTCCCCCTTCTGCAGGAAGGACAGCTGAAAACAGCGAACACTGAGAACAAATATAATATCAATATCATGTGCAATATTACTTTTTCCATTCTCATGTGCAATATCACTGTTCATTGTGTTCAATATTAATGTCCAACATGTGCAATATTATTTCTTTTCTCATCACATGCAACATTACTTTTTTTCTGTTTTTTTAGCTTACTTTACCTTTTTTATTTGTACCTATCTCATTACTCATTTTACTAAATGTATCTTACTTAATTGTTATTCTTTTAGGCACTGGTGCTAGAAGTAGTACTTTTTATTTTATACACTTGTATCTTATACACTTGAACTTGTTGTAATTTTGTTGTATTTTTGAGCAATCTCTGGCACAAGAATTTCCTTCGGGATTGATAAAGTTCTATCTTATCTTATCTTATCTTATCTTATCTTAGACATCTACATGGCTGATTCTCGCCCCATCACTTCATGAAGCTGAATCCCACACGTCTCCATTGATTCTCTGTCACATGTCTGGGTCTCATTTCCATCATCACAGAGTGCTTTCCAGCCACGCCAGTGGATTCTGTCTTGTGCTCTTCTTGGATTCATGGACTCTCCTGGACAGAGTCGCATCAATCTGCTGTCGTTTTTGGTCAGGCGGTGGCCAACGTGTCTCGCAAGCAGGGAAATTGCCGTGTTCTCCCTGGTTGTCAGAGATGCTCATCCAGTACTGTCCCCCTGCCTACCTCACATCTTTCTGCCTCTCAGGCTGGTCATGTAATTGCTCTGTGGAATCGAGACATGTCATATGATCGTAGCAAGTGGGATGTTACGCTGAACGCTAGCTCCAGAAAGCCTGGTTAAAACATTGCTTAAAGTTTCATTTGCTCAACTGTGGTACACTGACCTTTTTGGATACAGAGAATGACCGACCAGGTCAAACCGCACACGCGAAAACAAAACATCAGCAAAGTCAAGTACAGGCTGATTTGGATTACAAGGATACCTGTGAAGCATTTCCTCCTAAATATGCATCGTAGTTCTCTTTTGACATCAAATTGATCAGAACGGACCTTGACTATCAACTGAATCAGATGAAGGAAGCATTCCAGTCTCAGAATAAAGAAAGCGTCGAGACTGAGCAACGCAGAAAAGGATGTTGCTGAGTTGGAGGACATGAAAACAGTCCTGTAGAAAGTCCTCCCAAGATAATTTAAGTGGGCTGAGTATATATGTATATAATAATCAGATCTATTCTGATAATAATGAGATAATAAGTCATAACCAAAGCCTTGACATCTTCTTTTCTGGTGAATGCAGAGCGCTCACACACAAAGTAAAACCACCTCATTCACAGAGTTTCATTGTTTCTGAAAGCGGTTTTATTTCTTTGAACATAGCAGATGATGGTGATACATTTATTACAGTGATCTTAATCATTTCATCTATCCCAGCAAACATGAGTCCTGATCCAACAGCATCACTGGTGACATGAGAACTGAATATTTGGAGCATATCTGAGCACAGATCTGCACAGGTGAGTGTAAAGTTCTCCTTCTGATCACCCTCTGCTTTGGTTTTGGTTGTTAAATGGTTGTGAGCAGACGGGTCACATGGTGTACTAGGACTAAATGTTTCTGTGCAATACATGTATGTGTGTTTTGTTTTTTATTCTATCATAAAAATGTTCTCATATTGTCTTTAAATGGTTTTGAGCAGACGTCCTAAAGTAACGTCCTCTCCATGTAGAATAAACCACATTTTGATTAATTTTTTTAAATCTTTATCATCTCTGAAGGCTGCTGCTTCATATTTTAATTCAGATTATTGGATTAGTAATGAGGATATTTTGTAACAGAACAAAGAACAAAATTAAGCAAAATTCTTATGAATTAAGCTAAATTTCATGATCACAAATTTAAGTATATTCCTTCAAGTACAAAATTAAACAAAATTCTCATGAAAAAAGCAAAATTCTTCATCACAAATTTAAGTATATTCTTAATATACAAAATTAAGCAAAATCCTTAATGAAATAAGCAAAACTCTTGATCACAAATTGAAGTATATTTCTTAAAGTGTTAGGTTTAAGTTTTGTTTTGGACCCCAGAAGCAGAGACGGACTCAGGTAAGTAAAAAATGAAACAGTTTATTTTCCAACCAGGAAAACAAAAATGCAGGCAGGGTGGCAGGGAGCTGGCAGGCTTGTGGCGAGGTGAGAATGAACACGAGGCTGGAGCACATGGAATATCACAGCCACCAGAGAACACGGAAGCAGAGCAGCTACAAGGCACCAAGGAACCTGAGAGCAGGAAAAAACACCACGGGTAAGTAACACAATCAAAAGTCACTAGGAAAAATAGTAGACTTGAAAAACACTAGAGAAGGTACTCGGAGCAACTATCGAACGAGACGGCATTATATGGCAGGGTAGTGGAGTTCAGACCAGGCTTTTATGGGGGGGTTGATTAACTGAATGAAGACCGGGTGTGCCTCATTGCTGCCCAGGGAGGAGCCAGCCACGCCTCCCTGCCACTCACATGCCCTGCCAGGAGAAAAAGAGAGAGACAGGAAAGGGAAAACAAACACCAACAACACAACAAAACCAAAACCAACAGGATCGTAACATAAAGTACAAAATTAAGCACAATTCTCATTGAAAAAGCTAAATTCTTCATCCCAAATTTAAGTATATTCCTTAATGTACAAAATTAAGCAAAATTCTTATGAAATAAGCAAAGTCCTTGTTCACAAATTTAAGTATGCTCCTTAAGTAAAGAATTAAGCAAAATTCTTATGAAATAAAACAAATTTCTTGATCACAAACTTAAGTATATTCCTTAAGTACAAAATTAAAGAGGACCTATTATGCTCATTACCAGGTTCATACTTGTTTTTTTTTTTTTTTTTGCTAGAACATTTTTACAGGCTGTGCTGAGGCACCTCTTTTCACCCTTTATTGGTCAACCAAACCAAACTCTTTGGACTTCGCTCCAGCTCCACTCTAATTTGCTTTGTTTGAGGGCATGCCAAACTAGCCGTTATGCAAATGTGTTACTTGGTGACATCACCACGTTACGGAATAAAAGGCGGGAGTTCCATCAAGGCGTTTCAGGCAGTGCAGGAGCAGTGTTTCTATGGGGGAGAGGAACTCCCTTTGGCCTGGTTGTCTGTTTTAAACATTATTAGAATCGTCATACAGGTACCTACATGAAATTTGACCTCTGCATTTAACCCATCCTCGGGAGCAGTGGGTTGCTGTGAAGGTCCCGACTAACCAAGCTGACGGTCGTCCGTCTGACAGTTTGTGGTCGTCGGTGAGCATCCGTCGGTCTGTTTTTTGCGGTGTGTCTCGCATCGTCGGCTCTAGTCTGCCCGTCTCGGAGGTTTTTCGGCCTGACAGTATGATGAATCGGCAGCGGGGCTCGTCGGCGAGAGAAATCACTCTGATTGGCTGTTCAGCTTAAATGAATCAGTGCACAAGAAGAGAAAAGTGAGGAAAGCCAACGAGTAAAGTCAAGAGGACACACACAGAAGGTTCTTCTCATGTTTCATCTTCACCTCATCTGATCATTCCAGCACACTGATGTTTTCACAGCGACATGGAAGTGGTGAGTGAGAGTGGTGTGAAAATGGTGCGTCCTCGGTCTTCCTGTTTCCCTTTTTGAATGACGAACACAGACTGCCGCCGTCTGCTAGAGAGAGTTATTTCATCTCAGGTAGACGCAGAACGTACCTGCTACCTGGCTGTAGGCAACGTGAGGTGACGCAATAGGCATCCTTTGCCGCTTCTAGTTCGCTGATGTCGGCTTGGTGTGTCTAGGCCAAGCCCCCAGGAAGAGTGCCGGTCATTCATCCCAATGTTCATAGTGGTCAAATGGCGGTACTACAACTTCCTTGTCCGTCACGTGATGTCATTGGGCCCAAAGACTTTTTCCCATAGACTTACATTGGGAAAGAGAGTTCAATTCAATTTATTTTTATATAGTACCAAATCATTACAGAAGTTATCTTGAGACGCTTTTACTTTTACTTTTTTTTTTAGGTGAATCAACTCCCCTGTATGAACACTCTAATAGTCCTTATTTAAAAAATTAAGTTTTTAAAGTTGTAAAATGCACTAATACCCGAATCCCTTCCTCCGTTCATGTGAATGAGACCCAGACTGTGACAACAGTGCAAGACGTGAGGATGGCGTGACGTTGGGACCCCGTGACCGAGTCATGTGACCAAGCGGACGCTACTGCGCATGTTCCATGGGCCCAATGGATGCAAAGGATTGCCGGAAGATCCAGGTACTTTTCCAGTCGGAAGTTGAGCCTTTTTGGCTTCATGCGCCACTGAGAAATTTCATAGGAATGAACGGGGCCAATGCTGTATCTAGTTCTCTTAATACACCTATGAGACTAACACATTGTTGGTTTTCATGTTGAGAGAAAAATATAGTATATAATGTAATATAATAATTACAGCTTGTTGAGGGAACATGCGTATAAAATGAGCTGCTGCTGCATTGTGTGTTATAAATCCATCTGGATGGGAGATGAGCTCCTTGGAGGTGCTGCTCTGCTCCCTGAACTCCTTCCTCTTCAGTTGGCCCTCCTTCAGCTGCAGGAACACCCAGGTTATAATAATCCAGCTCAGTGTTCTCCCGTCTGCCCGGCCTCTGCCCCCTGGTGGCCTGGAGACACATGAAAGCACACAGATGTGACTTCCTGCGTCACTCCTCTCTCTTCACTTTAATAACCACAGACTGAGTGCTTCATTTCAGTCAGTGGTCTAAACAACAGACATGTGTCAGTACCTTACAGTAGAATTAAAGGCCAGTGTTCGCCAACAGCAGAATCAGCGGCAGGACGACCACTCTGATGATAAAAGGCCTTAGATCTGATCAAACACATGGACAGTCATCACATCACATCACATGACATCATGAATACCACAGCTCCCATTAAACACAAACTGTAGTGACCTGATATCTAAAATCACTTCAACATGGAGATGTGTAACTTAAACTTATTACACTTCATATTTACCACATATTAAATGTTTGCACCTGATGTAATATCTTTATAGTGTTATTGTTCTAACGGCACATCAATCTACTCTGTAAAGACGTCATCTATTTCTTGTTCGTTTAGTAAATTATGGTGCCATTTAGAGTCAGATAGACCATAAAGCAGGGGATGCTTTAGGGGGGGGAGGGGGGCTACCTTGTGATTGACAGGTCGCTACCACGTCGTTGTCCGGTCTGGGAGTTGTCCATGTTTACGTCATACAACTTTAACCCTTTCACAGTGTGTTTTCACTTCATCAAAGTTAATTGTAACATTTTGGCCTCCTAAAAATGTCTTATTCAGAGTTCGGTTGTACTTAGCTCCACCCTCTCGTGTCACTTCTGGTTGCAAAAAAAATAAGATACCAATGGCCAAAAAACAAAATGGTGGTGGCCAAAAAACCAAGATTGTAATGGCCAAAACCCAAGATGGCAACAGAAAAGAACCAAGATGGCGATGGCCAAAAACCAAGATGGCGATGGCCAAAACCCAAGATGGCTACGACCCAAGATGGCAACGGAAAAGAAACAAGATGGCGATGGCCAAAAACCAAGATGGCGACAGCCAAAAACCAAGATGGCGACGGCCAAAAACCAAGATGGCTATGATCAAAAACCAAGATAGCTACGGCCAAAAACTAAGATGGCGATGGCCAAAAACCAAGATGGTGATGACCAAAACCCAAGATGGCGACGGAAAAGAACTGAGATGGCGATGGCCGAAAACCAAATGGTGACGGCCAAAACCCAAGATGGCGACGGAAAAGAACCAAGATGGCGATGGCCAAAAACCAAGATGGCGACGGAAAAGAACCAGGATAGCTACGGCCAAAAACCAAGATGGAGATGGCCAAAAACCAAGACGGTGATGGCCAAAACCCAAGACGGCGACGGAAAAGAACTGAGATGGCGATGGCCGAAAACCAAGATGGTGACGGACAAAACCCAAGATGGCGACAGAAAAGAACCAAGATGGCAATGGCCAAAAACCAAGATGGCGACAGCCAAAAACCAAGATGGCTACGATCAAAAACCAAGATAGCTATGGCCAAAAACTATGATGGTGACGACCAAAAACCAAGATGGCCACAGCCTAAAACCAACCTCAGTTATTTCCTCTCATGCAGGCACAGAATGTACGTGCTAACTGGCCATCGGCAGTAGTTACTATATGACATGTGTAACACAATGACAGTAGTCACAGTGTCATTCCAGAAACAACAACAACATGGACTCTGTTGTCAGCTGATCATTACATTCTCAATCATTCCACTCCATTCGGACCAATCACATTTTCCAAACCTGATGTAAACAGTCAGCTTACCTATGACAGTAGCTGCATGTCATTTCATCATTTTTCGCCTCCTCGTCTCCTCGCTCCTCGATCCTCCATCCTCCGGCTGTGACCTGGAAATCGATCTCAGTCCTCCATCTTGAAGGTCGTCCCAATTCATAAAATGCGCATCAAGGACCGAGGATCGAGGAGCGAGGAGGCTTGCTGGAGGAGCTATGAGCGAGGATACACCAGTGTATCCTCCAGCGTCTCCTCCACGGAAGTTTATCACCGACCGACACGCTCCCTTATTGGATATTAGTTACTGATTGGACGCTTCGCCGATCAGACTGATCTGATACATCAACATCACTGAGTTTCATTCCGGAGTGAAGACAGATCACAGATTAAAAGATTTATAGTTTAGTTGTCTTCTGATTCACCATCTAGTTAAAATCTGTGTTAATTGAAGGTGAGAATAACAGACGGATCATGTTGATGGTGAAGTGATCCAGCAACAGGAGGACCTGCAGGAGCTCTGCTTCACACACTGTCACTGAAGGAGTCAGACAGAGAGAGGGGTTTATAAAACTTGACAACGAACGGCCCTCAGTCAATTTTCTTCATTTATTAGAAAGAGTTTTTTTTGATGATCTGTTATTTCACTCATTAACTTTTATTAAGTATCCAGTTAAAGTCAGAGAGAGAAGAAGAGTCTGTCTTTTATACCTTTTACATCATTTATCCTCATTTCCATTCAGTCACATGAGGTTGATCATTCCTGAGTGTCGGGTTTGATATGAGTTATCATTTCACTTTTCCCTCAAATATTCAGCCTAATAAATAACTTCTAGTATCAGAATATTAATAACTACAGACGCTAATAATGAATAAATAATATAAAGATATTGATCCAGTAGAGATGGTTCCTGGTCCTCTAAGCAGGACTCAGTCCACAGTAGAAATACAGACTGCAGCTGTTATTCATATGCAGGTGTTTGTTCAACAGGTAACAGACTACAAAGAGGAAACACTGCTGCTCTGATAACTCTGTTTCTTTATTAGTATTAGATCAGTTCAGACATAAACAGCTGTTATAGCTGATCACAGCTGATCCAGCTGTGATCAGCTGCTGCTGTCATCAGAAACGGACGTCGCTTCACGTGACGCTTCAGAGGAAACAACGTCTCATGTCTCCAAAAACATATTTCCTCGTTTCCTCTCTCCTCGAGTCTCTTCCTCGCCTCCTCTGCTCGCATCTCCCGTGGGCGGGACTATGACGCGAGTAGAGGAGTCAAGGAAAGGAGTCGAGCCGTATAAAAAAAGTAATGGGAAGGACCCAGTGAGAGAGAGCAGATGGCTCTCAGACGAGAGGTTCTGAGAAAAAAACATAGACGTGATAAACACAGCTGTAGCTTCCTTGGTGGGCGGGCTCTGCAACAGGAAACAGGAAGTGAGCGGAGTGATTGACAACTGGCTTGGTGTAGTTGGGTGCTGAGGTGGAGGAGGTGAAGGTGAGCTGGAAGGAGCCTCCTGGGTACTGTGGCTGGACGGAGCAGCTGATGGTGAAGGTGGAGCCCCTGAAAACCTGAAACCCCTGCTGCTGGGCCTCGGAGACCCCGTCCATGGAGGAGGACGCAGAGATGTTGGGCTGTAGCAGCAGGTCTGTAAACACAGAGGGATGATTGAGATGATGAAACATCACGTTCACCCTCCCTTCAACAAAATGACCCCTGAAAAAGGATGTAATTTTACCAGTCTGACAAACACAGAGACAGACAGACAGGTGTCAGATGACATGATGTCATACATGATGTCACTGTTAGGCTTACCTGAGCAGGTGAGATCCAGGATGGAGAGAGAGGAATCTGGTGTTGCACACTCCCTCAGAGCAGATCCAGACTGAACACAGTCAGACCTGATCCTCCACACAGATCTCTCTGAGGACTCCTCTCTCCGTCCTACGGAAACAGCAGAGCCACAGTCCAACTCTCTACAGGCAACAGCTGCTTCCTTCAGGGTCCAGTCAAAGTTAAAGTCAATCACTGGTCTCCAGTCTCCCTGATGTTTCAGCTCCAGTGTTCCTGCAGAGCGACTGTCTCCTCCCACCAACCTGACAGGCTCTGAACAGAAACAAAATAGTCATCAGTAAAAGAATAAAGTGAGTTTCATTAGAACAGAAATGAACCAGATCAGAGCTGCAGCTCCTCTTCTACCTCAGCAGGTGAGTCCAACAGCTCTGTCAGGTGAGCAGGTGTTTCTCTCTGAGCCCGAGCTTCTACAGTCCAGGAGAGCAGACTCAGTTCCTCCACACTGGAACTCTTTGGTCCACATTGGATCCTTCAAGTCTCCATAGAGCGCCCCCTGGAGGACTGAAGGAGCCCCACAGCCAAGCTCCCTACAGACCACCTCTGCATCCTGCTGGTCAAAGTCAGCCTCACACATTGAGGACCACGACTGGTTAGAGTGGTTAGACTTCACCTCCAGTCTGCCTGAGCACAGTCTAGTCCCATTCACCAGCCTGATGGAGTCTGGAGAGATGATAGAAGAGAAAATAGAGAGAGATAAAAGACACCAGACACAAAATAATAAAGATGTCATGAGACAACAATTCAGTGATTCAAACTGGACTCAGAACAGTTCCAACATGAGTTCATCATTAACAACAGAATACATATTTTTAATTTCATTGTCATTTACAATGACATCATGTCTTCTCTCTCTCTCATCTGCAACCGCTTATCCCGTTAGGGGTCGCGGGGGGGCTGGAGCCGATCCCAGCCGACATTGGGCGAAGGCGAGGTACACCCTGG
>CAKAOI010049697.1:0-24982 GCA_916701655.1 Sebastiscus albofasciatus
TTACTCTGCTGTTAAAATGACGTTACATTTGGTGAAGAGCTCATATGGCCTGTTTAGGACTCCAGACCTGAGTTGGGACTTGAGTCACAGACTTGAGACTTACTTGTGACTTGCAAAACAATGACCTGGTCCCACCTCTGGTAGCCTTTACCCAGTGAAATGTCACCATGTCAGTGAATTTAAACTACTGCTTGCAATCTGAGGATATATATAGACACATGGACACATTACATGGGATTTATTGTTTTTTTGGGGTTTTTTACCGTGGTATCGAATTTGGTATCGAGAATGGTGGAAATTCACTGGTATTGGTATCGACTACTAGATTTCTGGTACCGTGACATCCCTAGTCATCACTACTCATATCTATACAACCAATGTGTTTATGATTAAATTGTTTACAATAGCACAAAAATTGTTTATCCAGCCTCATAATTTTGCTCTCAAAGTGCACCAGATGCACCATTCCTGTAAAAAGAAATGCAATATCATTTTTTCCAATATCTTGCAGCCTTATTTCTAGTATGTGTGTCTATAAGGTTGTATCATTCCTTCATGTCGAGCTGTTGTCTCTTTCTCTTCACAGTCCTCATGTGTTTTGTTTCCGCCTCAGCTCCCAGTGTTTTGCACAGACTTGTGTCAAACAGTATTTTTCATATATTTCATATATTAGAAAAATCTAAGAAGCTACACAAAATCAGGGAAAGCTTTTAAAATGTTTTTAACCTTGTTGTTGATGCCATGATATTTTGAACAGTACCACTAGAGGGCCCAGTTTTTAGCCAAACATTAAAACGAGACAGTATTTATTGATTTATTCTCTACATAAGCCACGCTTTATTGTAGAGTTTGTGATTAAGAGAATGACTTCTTATTACTTGTAGTTTCACCCATGTCTGGTTGTGCATACGGTGTTTAGGCTGATGTCGTCTTGTCGTGTCTGCTGTTTGAATTTGTCCCTGCTTATCGTATCTCTGTGCTTGTGTTTTTCCAGTGTTGTGATGTCGCTGTACATCTGTTTGCATCTGTATCTTTATCTGTATTTTATGTGCTTTAACATTCTCTGCAAGTCAGTACCTGTACCTGTGGTGGAGCTATTGTCTTTGTTTGTATATCTCTCTTTCCATCCCTCTCTTCTCTCTTTCTCCCAAAGCAGCCCCCATACAGTATGTGTTTGTGAGTTTGTGTTCTCTCTCTCCATCTTCCTCTTTTGTATGTCTCTCTCTCTTTTCCAGGCCAGTCGTGGTGCTGTCTGCAATGACACCGGCTAGCTAAATGTAATGATATTAGGCTAATGACTAGTCGGCTTCACGAGCTGAATTCGGCCTCCTCCGCTTGGCCTTGGCTAGCTCTGTTTGGCCCATGGGTCTTGCCGTACTTGGCATGATGAATGCACCGCTGCTCTGCTTCACCGCTTCACTCGTTCATTTCTCATTTTCTCTCTGCATCGCTGTTTGGCCTGTTTTTTTATTTTTGGAAGGAGGTTTTGATTTGAGTGCATTTTGCTATAGTATAGAGGAACATTGTAGTGAGCAGGATGAACATCTCCAGGGGTCGGGGTGGGCTGGTTCATGGGTGTGGTTAATTGTTTCAGGTACAGTATGACACTGATGGGGCTGCTCATTAGCAGAAGTCAGTTTAGTACCTGGACATGTTCATCTGTGAAGTTAGTTTACTACATAGACACTAATTATGTTCTCTCTTTCTCTTTTGGTTTGTTTGTTTGTTTCTACTCTCTCCTTTTGTTTTATTCTATCACAACGTCTCCTTTCCTCCTGTCTTTCCTCCTGTCTCTCCTCCTGCCTTTCCTTCTCTCCTTGCTGTTTTGTCTTCTCTCTCTTGTGTCTCTCGTCTCCCCTCTCCTCTCTCAGGTGTGTCTCACACTGACTGCTAAGCGAATGGCTCGTAAGAACTGCCTGGTAAAGAACTTGGAAGCTGTGGAAACTCTGGGCTCCACCTCCACCATCTGCTCCGACAAGACGGGCACCCTGACCCAGAACAGGATGACCGTGGCCCACATGTGGTTCGACAACCAGATCCACGAGGCCGACACCACTGAGGACCAGTCTGGTGAGATTTCCCTCTCTCTCCTGCTTTCATATATGGTCATGAAATGTATGTTTGGTAGAAACCTCAATCTCTGAGCTGTTTTTGTTTTTTTTATATCAAAATCATTGATCTTAGCATATTGTTGAGCTACTGTAGCCACTGCTAAACATCACACACACTCTCTTACCACCAATTAAAGCAACAGTAGGCAGAATGTTTTGGGCATCACTGGGCAAACATTCCTTAATAACCTTTCAGCATATTGTAATTCAAGTGTTCTGAGAGATAACTCGACTTCTGCTCCTCCTCATGGCTCTGTTTTCAGGCTTTAGAAAATCTATGGCCAATCACAGGTTATTTCAGAGAGAGAGCGTTCCTATTGGCTGTTCAACAGAGGCAGCTGTCAATCACTCGCGAACTCCGATCAAACGATCAAACTAGGCAGCACTGATCAAATATGAATTAATATTCTGTTACTGTAATGACTATTTCTTGTGTAAAATGTTTTCAGAAACATCTCGTAGTGTACTGTTGATCTGTAACATGAGAACGTGTGCTCTGGCTGGTGGGCGGTGCTTGGTATTTCCTCAACTGATCTGAACATGGCTGCTGGGTCACAAACGTTCTCATTTTAGCTGGGCCGTCTCTCTGAGAGGACACAGAGGAACATGATTTTTTTCAGATGACCTGTCTCATACACTACAATCAGGAGGATATAGTGACCATTTTATAAAAATAACTTTTTTGAATCATATTTGCTCCTTGTCTACCCACTGCAGCTTTAAATCAAGGCCTGTTCAGTTGCATGGGTTGTTGTTGTTTATGCCATAAACTACAATAGCTGATGAAGTGTTTCCAGTCTGGGATATAAGTTTACTCCTTGCCCTCATCTTGACAGTTACAGCCATGCACTGAGAATAAAAGGGAAATGGAACTAGTATATATTTGATCAGATGGCATGAAATATTCCAAAACCTCCACAACGTTACGTTATATTCCAGTGTCTCTCTGACCTAAATAGCGTTAGTAGTGTCCGTTTTGATGGACAAACGCACGATTACAGGTTCATTTAAAAACAAATATAAGGGACAGAAATACCTTCCATCTTTTTCCTCTCCGGTGTGTGATGGCTTTATCAAGCATTAGCTTTAAAATAGCGTCATTGGGGGCCCGGCTACATGGATCCATCACAAAACGGAGAGAAAACAGACGGAGGGTATTTCTGTCTGTTAGGTTTGTTTTTACATTAGAAACCTGTAATTGTGTGTTTGCATCTGCACTTTTCTCCGCTGTATCCCTACCTGTCATCCACACCTGTCAATCAATGTGCCTTTTCTTTCCTGATCATTCTCTAGGCTCCTCCTTCGACAAAAGCTCCCCCACATGGGTGTCTTTGGCCCGCATCGCTGCTCTGTGTAACCGTGCTGTGTTCAAGGCTGGCCAGGAGGCTTTGCCCATCCTAAAGCGCGAGGTGGCCGGCGACGCCTCCGAGTCAGCCCTGCTGAAGTGTATCGAGCTGTCCTGTGGTGCCGTCAAAGCCATGAGAGACAAGAACAAGAAGGTGGCCGAGATCCCCTTCAACTCCACCAACAAGTACCAGGTTCGTCTCCTTTTGCTTATTTATGCACCTCACAAATAATTCAGATCGTTCTACAAAGATATGTTGTAAATGCTCTAAAGCACTACATACTTCTTAAATGGTTCTCATGCTAACACTAAAATCTGTTCCCATCAGCTCTCAATTCATGAGACTGAAGATGAAAATGACAACCGCTACCTGTTAGTGATGAAGGGAGCCCCAGAGAGGATCCTCGACCGCAGCTCCACCATCATGGTGCAGGGCAAGGAGCAGCCCATGGACGATGAGATGAAAGAGGCTTTCCAGAACGCCTATCTGGAACTGGGAGGACTGGGAGAGAGAGTACTGGGTAAGGATGATGGAAGAGCGGAATGTCGCCACCTTCTGGTGGAGCTAGTAAATGCACCTCTTACTTACAGATTGTTTCTAAAGATCTGACGTGCTACGAATCGGACAAAATAACGTAACCACACAGGAGGGAAGTTGCAAATGTCTCATGGCCCATAAATGTACAGGAAGCGACCTGCAAATGCGCAAATATCATTCTCTATGTAAAACTGAATGCATAAATGCGTATACATCATTTTACATGTAAACCTATAACATTTTTAGGTGGAATTAAAAGATGTATTTACAGAGTAACTTATGCTTATTTGCAAATCGCCCTGTATTTTTGTGGATGTGACTTTACACAACACAAATACAAAAATACGTTTGAGGGTAGTGAAATATTTGTAGATCATGGTATATATTTGTGAATTGTCTTCTGTGGATTACAACTATTATCTACAGATCTGCTGCGGTACCAATCGGACAAAATTCCGTAAACAAACAGGAGGAAAGTTACAAATGTCGCGTGGCCCAAAAATCCACAGGAAGCGATCTGCAAATGCTCAAATATCACTCCACGTGTAGAAATAAATGCGAAAATGTGTATATATCACTTTACAAGTAAACCTTAAAATACGTATTTACAGAGTAAGTTATACGTATTTGCAAATCACCCTTTATTTTTGTGGATGTGACTTTACACAACACAAATGGAGGATAGAAATGTGGATAGAAATATTTGGAAATCGTGGTACACATTTGTGGATTGTCTTCTGTTGGTTACAACTAGTAAAGTCCAATAAAAACTTTCATAAGAAATCAGTGGCATTAAAAGGAATCTGCATTAATATGCTACTGTTGCGTTAACTTTGACAGCCCTAAGAAAAACATGTTGTGAATTTTGAAAATGATTACATCTCTCGTTTTGACTTTTGGGATGAGGACTGCCACAGTTAATGTTGCAGATACGATGGAGGGCTGATGCCACGTCGCTTGTTGTGTGTGTAGAGAGATAGAGGGAACGAGAAGTTGGAAGAATAATAAAACTTGCACACTAAGGTACTAATGGTAGCCTATAATATAAGCAATGTCAAACCATGACTCTTCTTAGGCCGCAGTCCCCGCTGGCGTTTCATCACCAGGAGGTGCTTTCCCCAGGCCAACAGGACTGTGAACTCTGACCTCTCCAGGGCGCCCACCAAGCGCCACACGCTGCCCCTCTTATCCACACACATTCACACACACACATAGGGCTACATACAGAGAATACACACACACTCATTATTGTTCTATTCACACACTTATATTTATATTCCATATTGTATGTAGACCCCTCTCGCTGTTAATAATGCCATTGTCCCTACAATTTATATTAGATTTTAAAACTATTTGTATAGTTGATGTTGTTTCGTGAGCAATGCCACTTTGCAGGAGCGGACACTGGGGACATATTGATTTCAACTGCATTTAAAATACAATTTGGTTATTAAAAAATGTGATTAACGATTTCAAATGTCTCTTATAAACAATGTTTAATCTTATAGAATAAATTGTGATCAATTTTGATTGTTTTCTGAGTGTTTTCCTACTTTTAGACTTGTCAACTAGTCTAAGTTTAAACATCTGTTTAAACATCAGGGGAATTAGTCGAACATCCCTAAACAAAATCCCATCATGATTTTGGAATTCTAACTTACCAATCACGTTTTGGTATATCCTGTATTTTAATGTATGGTATCTTCCTGTTTGTACAATTCAAGAAATTCATAGAAATGTGTGTATGTACAATTCATTCATCCCTAATTCCTCCAGGCTTCTGCCACGTGTTCCTGCCAGAGGACAAGTATCCCAAAGGTTTCGCCTTCGACACAGATGACGTCAACTTTGAGACAGACAACCTTTGCTTCGTAGGCCTCATGTCCATGATCGACCCTCCCCGTGCCGCCGTGCCCGACGCCGTGGGCAAATGCCGCTCCGCTGGCATCAAGGTGGGCACCTTTAAAGTCACGCATTTAATAGCCTGGAAAAGCAGAACATAGGATGTGAAGGCTGCGGATGACTGTCATGCAGATTTTAGAGGAATTTCATCAAATGTTTTATTGATAGTATGGATTGTATTCTTTTCTTCTACTTCTCTCATTCTTCTTTTACATCCTCTCTGCTCTTCCTTCCATTCTTCTCATCCTATTCCTTCTATCCTACCTGTTGGCCTTTTCTCCTCTTACTTGTTCCTAAATGTTCTCCTTCCCTTTCATCACCTACCTCTTCATCATCTTCTTCTTCCTCCTATATTTCAGGTTATTATGGTGACTGGTGACCACCCAATCACAGCCAAGGCCATTGCTAAGGGTGTGGGCATCATCTCCGAGGGCAACGAGACAGTGGAAGACATTGCTGCACGCCTCAACATCCCTGTCAGCCAGGTCAACCCAAGGTAAGACAGAAAAAGGAAATTTAAACAAGTTTACATGCATTGCAGTTAGGGATGCATCGATACCATTTTGTTCAGACCGAGTACAAGTACAAGTACTTATATTTGTGTACTCTCTGATACCGAGTACCGATACGAGTACTTCTCTGTACCAAAAGACCCTCGTTAACAGCCGGCTGGAGGGTGTGAGCGACACACGGCAGGCTGGGGAGTCCCGCATACGAGGCGGCAGTATACCCGATACTGGTATTGGTATCGGTGCATCCCTAATTGCAGTATATAAGTTGGACTTTTACAATCATTTTGATGTTCAATAAATGGCGTATTAGGGTTGTAGGTTAAAAAAAACAAAACTAGGGAGGAATTTCCGAGAAAATAAGTTGTCTATTCTCTGAGATGAAACTAGTGAATTTACAAGAAAAAACTCACAAATGTACAAGAAAAAAATGTGAATATTCTTTGAGATTCTACAGTCAGAAATTTGAGAGACAAAAGTCAGAAATGATCTGAGATTAAAGTCACAAATTTACGAGAAAAAAACTGTTTTTTTTTTTTCAAGGAACCACATCACTTTACTTTACAAGGTTGAATCAACCTCATCACAACACAGACGCCACGTTAAACACTGCAGTAATGTATATATCAGGGCTGTCAAAGTTAACCTGATAATAACGCATTAATGCTAATTCCTTTTAATGCCACTAATTTCTTTAATGCATTAAAGCGATTTTTAGGTTGTAGTGGGCTCAGTTTTAAAGCTAGAAAATGGGTTCTCTGGGTACCCACGAGTCTCCCCTTTACAGACATGCCCACTTTATGATAATCACATAGTTCATAGTCAAGTCAGCACACTGACACACTGACAGCTGTTGTTGTCTGTTGGGCTGCAGTTTGCCATGTTCTGATTGGAGCATATTGTTTTATGCTAAATGCAGTACCTGTGAGGGTTTCTGGACAATATCTGTCATTGATTTGTGTTGATAATTGATTTACAATAATAAATATATACATACTTTTTCAGCATATTTGTCCACTCCCATGTCGATAAGAGTATTAAATACTTGACAAATCTCCCTTTGAGGTTCATTTTGAACAGATAAAAAATGTGTGATTAATTTACGATTAATTAACTATTAACTATTTTAATTGATTGACAGCTGCAGTACAATATACAATTATATTACATTAGTATTTATTAATGTTCATAAAAGAACACAGAAAGAACATGAAAGAAAACGTGTATATGTATCTTTTAGGACCTTCGCCTCGCTCAGAGGACATCCGTCAGAGATGTCAGACGTCAGAGGGGACACTGAAAACAGAGATCTTTAAGATTTATCTGACTGGCAAAATAAAACATGGTCTAACATGTACAATGCATACTGATGTCAGCATTACGTTCATAAAAGACCATGAAAGAAAACAGGATCTTTGCCTAGCTCAGAGGACATCCTTACTATAAAACCAACAAATTTAGGACTTTATAATCTCAGAGAATATCCAAGTTTCTTTCTCATGAATTTATCACTTTAATCTTGGAAATTCTAAGTTTTTCTCAGAATATGACCTGCTCCCCCGGCTCCATAATTTACAGTATATATTTTTCTAACCAACAATGGCCCTAATAAGCCATCGTAAAATGTAGCCTTTTACTTTGCAGCACCTTTATATGGCAGTATAGCTTGGTGTACAGACGTGTACCAGAGTGCTTTGCTTGTTCTGTGTTGTGTAGGGATGCCAAGGCCTGCGTGATCCACGGCACAGATCTGAAAGACCTGGAGCAGGAGCAGATGGATGACATTTTGAGGAACCACACAGAAATCGTCTTTGCCAGAACCTCCCCACAGCAGAAACTTATCATTGTAGAGGGCTGCCAGAGACAGGTACATTTACTCTGCATTAGGGATGCTCATTTTGAAAAATGTTCTTAACCGATAACCGATCCTCATTAATCGATTATTAACTGTTAACCTATAAGATTTGAGGATTCTTGCTCGCCGCCGCCGCCGCCACACACATAGTCTGTCAGCGCGATGTAACTTTAACGTGTCCGTGTGTGTGTGTTGGTGGTGAGTGTGAGGTTGTTGGTGGCGTTCTAGCTGTGATCGTAGGTGTAGCAGTGTGTGTACACTTTATTTGTTGCTGAATAAATGCTATGAAACTACAACTCCTCCACTCAAGCGAGCCCCGTGCGAGCCGGAGAGACCGGAGCCGACTTCCTGTATCCTGCAACTCCGGCTCTGCCTCTTAAGGTGGGCTGTTAACGTGGACCAACTTTTCTCCTTAAAGAGACAAGCCGCTCCTCTGAGCCGCTCAACTTTTTAATTAATTCTAAACATTTCTTTTAACCGTTTTAACCGATAGCGTTAATCGGTTAAAATGCTTAATGTCGGTTAACAGTTAAACAGTTAATTATGAACATCCCTACTTTGCATACACACACTCTTATACATGTCCACACAGGTAGAAGTAAATATGCTCCTGTAATAAAAAAACATGTGCATGGTTTTTAGCGTTGCGTGTCCTGAATTGGAATGAAAACCCTAAAATGTGTATCCTTCTTTTCGGTCAGGGTGCCATCGTGGCTGTGACAGGTGACGGTGTGAACGACTCTCCTGCCCTGAAGAAGGCTGACATCGGCGTTGCCATGGGAATCTCCGGCTCAGACGTGTCCAAACAGGCTGCCGACATGATCCTGCTGGACGACAACTTTGCCTCCATCGTCACTGGAGTAGAAGAAGGTGAAGGATGAACGAGAGAAGGGACAGTGGGAGGGGAAAGGGCTGTGAAGAGGGAAAGATTGAAAGAATTGTGGGACGGAGGGATAATAGGAAGAAAGGGTCAGTTGAGCTAAAATGTTTTTTGCATCGTGCCTAAGAAGAACAAGAGTGAACCTAAGATTTACAGATGTCAATTTTGTAGGATGCACATGCTTGTGTAATACGTTATTCATTAGAAACCCGGAAAAAAAAGTTCAGAAACTTATGTTTGGTGGATTATTTCTCTGTTGTTACAATGCTAATGGTCATTGTGTTTTACATGGTTGGAAAGCCTGTTTATTTACCTTCACAATGATGTCCAACTTGTAAGGATCATGCATTTGTGGGATGAGCAGCACAGCTGATTATGTGGGTAGCGCCCAAGAAAAATTTGCCAAAATGCTCCGTCAATGGTGAACAGTGTATTCTCCTGTTGGTGTTGACTCTTGTTTTGAGTTGTTTGGTGGATTGGATGATTGAACTCTCTATCAGTAACAAGGAACAAACAAGACAGATTGGCTATTTTACACTTTATTCATTTAATACACCGTCAGCAGCCTCAGTAGCGGTGGAAGATCCATACGCAGCCACAACAGCCTGACACCTCCTGCGCATGCTGGTCACCAACCTGGTCACACGTTGCTGTGGGATGGCGTTCCATTCCTCAACCAGGATTCAACTTGGTTTTGCAGAACAAGTTGCCCTAACGCACAGGCTTTATCCAGATTAGACAAACGTGACATGCCAGTGCTTGGAGTAGACACCAAATGATCACTTTAGTCGGGCGCAGCACCCAGCAGGCCCCGTGGCACCTGATCGGCAGCACCTGGAGCTCAAAACAAGAGTCAACACCAACAGGAGAATACACTGTTTAGCATTGGAAGAGCATTTTGGAAAATTTCACTTGGGCGCTCCCCACATAATCAGCTGTGCTGCTCATCCCACAAAGATAGATAGATAGATAGATAGATAGATAGATAGATAGATAGATAGATAGATAGATAGATAGATAGATAGATAGAGAGAGAGATAGAGAGATAGAAAGATCGATAGTAACTTTATTGATCCCGAGGGAAATTCAAGTTTCCAGCATCACAGTTCCATAGTGCAAAACATGTTAGTAAAAAGGCAGTAAAACAGTTAGTAGTACAAAGTACAAAAAAATATACCAGATATATAAAAAATGCATGATCCTAACAAGTTGGACATCATTGTGAAGGTAAATAAACAAGTTTCTGAACTTTTTTTCCCGAGTTTATTACAGAAAGTACATAAACAGTTAAAGGTGTAACAGTGAGTGACAATTAGGGAGATCTATTGGCAGAAATGGAATATAATATTAATAAGTATGGTTTCTTTAGTGTATAATCACCTGATAATAAGAATGGTTGTGTTTTCGTTAGCTTAGAATGAGTCATCATATCTACATAGGGAGCGGGTCCTCTTCACAGAGTCCTCCATGTTGCTCTGCCATGTTTCTACAGTAGCCCAGAACGAACAAACCAAACTCTGTTAACATTTCCTGCTTGGGCCGGAGTCAATAACGTTACTCGTTGCTCCCGTCGCCGCTGCTCTCTCTCTCTTGCTTCACCACTCACTTCTCATGTACACACACATTCTAAGCACTGGTTCTGCTCCGAATGACTCATGCTACAACAAATGGCTCTAGAGAGGGCCATTCGCGTTTTGCGTCGGCCATCGTAGCTCTCCAACACGCTTTGCACACGGGAGAGGTTTCAGTTGGTTGCAATCTCCTCACCTCACCGCTAGATACCGCCAGATCCTACACACTGCACCTTTAACGATTCAGAGGAGGATTACATTTTAAAATGCTGTTAGCTGTATGCTGAAAGATGTTGTATCTTCTTACTATCTATTTGTTGTTAAGTCTCTCTTAGTCTCTCTTAGGCACAGTGAGAAAATGCTGTCAATAAATAAGATGGAAGGACATTTATGCATACTATGTTAATGAGTTTATAATAATAATAATAATAATAATAATAATAATAATGATAATAATAATAATAATGTATTTAAAGAACTAGTGGTGTTGACTAAGGTGTGGGGTCTACTTCACCTCAAGTAGTATTTCATCATTCTTTTTGCAGCATAAAGCTAAGGCTTTTGTCTTTTGCGTCATCCCGTTGTACGCTCGTGATGATGTTGTGAAGTTACATGCGGAACGTAGAGAAACTGCCAACGCCTTGGCACTGTGCTCATGAAAATTAGCATTTTCAAAAACTAAAAAAATATACATAGTTCAAATAATGTTAGTTGTGTTGAAAAATGTTTTCTTCACGTTTCTACAATCCAAATAGTTTAGGAAAAATAGGTTTTGCGTGTTTATTTATTCAGATTTGATGAAAACAGTTGTATTTTTCTTTTTTTGAATTGTTATTCAGGATTTCTAAATAACCTGGTATACCATAACACCACCCAGGTCTAGTTAAAGATTTCACCTGTTCAGCAGTCTGAATCTATTTATACACCTTCATCCTTACAGGCCGTTTGATCTTTGACAACCTGAAGAAGTCCATTGCATACACTCTGACCAGCAACATCCCAGAGATCACCCCCTTCCTGTTCTTCATCCTGGTCAACATCCCACTGCCTCTGGGCACCATCACCATCCTCTGCATCGACCTGGGAACTGACATGGTAAGAGACACTAATATACAAACTGAAGCTCACATACTGTAGCATGAAGCTCCAATGGGTGTATGTCCAGTCAGGCAATACAAAATGCAACAGCCAATGTGTGACTCCCAGGTGGCCCCACACACTCAGCTCTTTTACGTGCTCGTATGCTTGAACATTCATGCGTGCGCAGTGAACCAGTCAAGCTCAGCTGCACACAGACGTGTGAACTGTGGACATGTCAGACACTCAGGTGGCAAACTATATACAGTAATACCTGGTAATCATTATCAGGGCAACACACAGGTGTTCAGTCAAGTAACAATGGTCAGGTTCTGCTGCATAGATAGGTGTGTAGAGTAGGCAAATACTGTACTCAAGTAAAGGTACTGTAACTTTGTAAAAAAAACGTACTCAAGTACAAGTAAAAATAGTGATCAAAATAACTACTTGAATAAGAGTCCAAAAGTATTTATTCAAAAAGTGACTTTAGTAGTGAGCAGTAGTGATCTTATGAAATAATAAACACCAGCACACTACTGTCACCAAAAACTACATTTTACAAGATTTGAACCCATCATGATAACGTTAGAATTTACCTTCGCCCAATACTCATTTATACTGAAAAGAGCTTGGGCGCATCATAATGTTATTGAAACGGCACCACCCTTTAGCTCTCGTCCTGCGGATTTCAACACGGATTTGTTGTTCCCAATGCAGCATTATCAGGGAAAAATATGTATACACATATGCAACCAAAATGGTGGCACTCCGGAGCCCTGTTTATAATCACATTCTTTGCTTGGTGTCTTCTATTTTATTATTATTTGCCAAATAAATCATCAAATCATGCGCATGATCATAATAGGCCGTGTCTGTTATGTCAAAAAGTAGATATAAAGAGTGTCAACATGTCACAGTGTCCTTGACTTTGGTCATTCCAGTATAGATGTCCTACAGTAAGTCCCAGTTCCCATCACAGACGGACACAGATCACATCCAGGTCTGTCCAATCACATGAAGACAATGAGATCAGAGAAGTGGCCAAATCAGTCTCTTGTTTTTCTGAAAATGTGTCATATCAGATGACACATTTAGGCTAATTATGACAGAGGTTCTCTTCCAAGGACCTCCTTATAATGGTAACACTGATGAAGCATAATGCTTACTACCATCTGTATTCTAAAACTTTTCAACCTACATACTTCAGAGCTGTTTGATGGTGATGAACAGAACACATTTCAATGTGAATCATGTTAACACCACTTTGTTTTATCCTGATATTCAGGGTGCTTTGTAATCAGATGTTGCTTTAGCGTGTCGGCTTCATGGCTTCGTTTGCTAGCACCTGAAGACACATGGCGGATTCATTTGCATGAAAAAGAATAATCTTTACAGTCTCAATAGGGCCTTCGTTGGCCCGGCTCAGGCACTAATTACTCATTACTAACCACCTTTGTAAATAACATAACATGAATTGAGAGAATAAAATCCAGGTATATAGATACTGAATATAATTTGTGGTGATTTTGATGTAATAGAGCCAGTCATACTAAACACAAGTTATTGATTCATTTCCAAAAGTTGAGTGAATTGTGGCTGGTTGGGTTCAATGAAAAGCCTGAAAGTGAGACAGAATAAACAGAAGGACAGACGGTAACATCCAGGCAAATTCTGATATGATAAGTTGTCAAATAGCAAGCAAAGCTCAGTGAAAACGACTAATTGATTTATTTCCCTCTAGCTTTATCAAACCCTGCAACTCAAGCAAATACTCATTCACTTGCACCCCCACACTATCTACCAGTAACCTGCAGGCAGACCCCTACAGACTGGAGAGATATCAACTGTAACAGAATCCCCCATCTGTCACATTATTACCTGGCCATCATAAAAGATCATACCACCGAGCATCACCATGAATTCAAAGTTTGAATTCAAAGTTATGCCTGAAAGGTATGTACACAAAAACGGACACTAGGTGGCAGTGTGGGACCATGTTCAAATAAACCAAAGCAAAACAGACCCAGAAATCAATGCTTTCACTGTAAACAGCTGCTGACACATGAAATCACAATAAGAGCAATGTGTGTCTGTCTCCTCCGTCAGGTTCCAGCCATCTCTCTGGCCTATGAAGCAGCAGAGAGTGACATCATGAAGCGCCAGCCCAGGAACCCACTGAGGGACAAACTGGTCAACGAGAGACTCATCAGTATTGCCTATGGACAAATCGGTGGGTGCCATCTTTGTGTTATTCAACATACAATACAGATCAGTGTAAAAGGTGCTGTGTGTAGCACTTAATCACCAATCAATCATTAGTGCTGTAAAAAAAAAATGTACACATATATTTATTGATTTTATACTTTTAACACGTTGTACATACTTAACTGAACCTTCCCCCAAACTATCTTTTAGATATTTATATTTATATAATTATGTTAATATATATTAGGGCTGTCAAAGTTAACACGATAATAACACGTTAACGCAATTTTACTTTAACGCTGCTAATTTCTTTAACGCATTAACACAACTTGTGATTTTCAGGTTGTAGCGGCTCAGTTTTAAAGCTATGTGAAGATACTGGCATCATATAAAACTAGAAATCCTCAGGGGAAATAATTCTACAAACTTATGCTAAATTTTGGTGAGGAAAAACTGTCACGTCCATTTTCATAGGAATCCCTTGACCTCTGACCTCCAGATCAGTGAATGTAAATGGGTTCTCTGGGTACCCACGAGTCTCCCCTTTACAGACATGCCCACTTTATGATAATCACATGCAGTTTGGGGCAAGTCATAGTCAAGTCAGCACACTGACACACTGACAGCTGTTGTTGTCTGTTGGGCTGCAGTTTGCCATGTTATGATTGGAGCAGATTGTTTTATGCTAAATGCAGTACCTGTGAGGGTTTCTGGACAATATCTGTCATTGTGTTCTGTTCATTGATTTACAATAATCGGTATACATACATACATTTGCATAAAGCAGCATATTTGTCCACTCCCATGTTGATAAGAGGATTAAATACTTGACAAATCTCCCTTTAAGGTACATTTAGAACAGATAAAAAATGGGCGATTAGTTATAGACAATCATGCAATTAATTAGATATTCATAAATATAATATAATCAATTGACAGCCTATATAAATAAATTAATAATAAAAGCTAAAGTTAAAAAGGACTTTAATTCACAATGTAAATAAAAATTAAGTAAATATTAAAATTAATAATAATTTAAATATATTAAGAATACAGTGCCTGTAATATTTAGATATTAGTGCAATTATGGTCAACATGCATCCTCATCCTCATCCATCATCTGACTGCGTCCTGATACTAACATGACTCCACTGACTGCAGTCAACAGCCATCAAAAGGTTGTGTGGTGAAATTTGTTTTTCTAATCCACAAATTTTAGTGCAACGAATCTAATATTTTTTCAGTAAATACCAGTCAATTCCCAGAACATCCCTGCTCCTTTCTATTTTACTCTTTTTACAGAGTCATCACATCATAATGTTCAATGATTGATGATGATTATATTATATTATATTATATTATATTATATTATATATGGGCGTAAAACTCTGTGTCTGCAGGTATGATCCAAGCTCTTGGCGGGTTCTTCGCCTATTTTGTCATCATGGCTGAAAATGGTTTTCTGCCATCTGTGCTCGTCGGCATCCGGCTCAACTGGGACGACCGCTCCACCAACGACCTGGAGGACAGCTACGGCCAGCAATGGGTATGAGTGAGCTGACACGATATCAGTGTTCTCCTGCTTACATATATTGAGTGCCATGGTGTAATATCAGGTTCTCACACAAAGCTCTCAGAATGTTTCCTTCACACAGTCATTTGATAATAGTAATCTTTGAATGATAAACAATAGACCAAAGAGTAGCAGCATCGCCAACGTGTTGTGTTTCTCTCTTCCTCTGTACAGACTTATGAGCAGCGTAAGATTGTGGAGTTCACTTGCCACACAGCGTTCTTCGTCAGTATTGTGGTGGTACAGTGGGCAGATGTCATCATCTGCAAGACCAGACGCAACTCTGTGTTCCAGCAGGGCATGAAGTAAGTCAGAAAGTCTTTCTAATGCTACTGTACATACATTAGAAGGCAGGTAAACAACCTGTGATGTAGCTGATGATGGATAAAGCTAATGTTTGTTCATCCAACACATCAGACATCAGCTCACCTCATTTTGTTCGATTTAGAAACAACAGATGTCTGCCTTCTCTCTAATATAATGGAACTAAAGGCACTCGGCTTGTGGTGCTCAAAGCGCCAAAAAAATACATTTGAAAAACTCAACAGCAATGTCTCTTTACAGAAATCACGACCCAGTTAGACTACACCCGCCAACCGTATCACCACGCGGAAGGAAGCATGCATCTATATCATGAGTGTATTATAAGAACTGGATGCCGGACCCCAAGATAGCACCTATTCCGTCCAATGAGAATTGCTCGCCCGCTGCATATGCCAAAAAAGTTGTCTAGCTTCCAGGTTCACTTCCAGGGTATGCGGCCCCACCCACAAGTTCCCACTCGGCCCATAGACTTTACACTGTGATGACGTCACAGATGTTTGAATCTCTTTTCTCAGGGATCAAAAATTCATAATAAAAAGAGTAATAATTGACTTTGTTTGCAGTTTGACAGTTTGAGGTGTCTTGTCATCTATGAGACAAATGCTTCCTGGATTGGATTTTTCAATGCAAAACCGCGAGGCTGGCAAAGATTAGAATCAAGGCAGAGCTGTATCCAGATCTTATTATACATCCATGATCTATACTTGATACAGCTAGCTCCCCTAGCACTACTGAGCTAGCTAACGTTACAGCTTAAAGGGGAACTACGCCCATTTCCAGAATTCAGACATGTTATTCCTATGGTCTAAGACAGTCCAAAAAATATTAACAAACATAAACAACTCTCTCCCAAATCCAAAAACTAGAGCGCTAAAACTCAAACTTGTGATGTCATGAGGTATAAAGTGTGGAGCTGCTCCATAGACAATGAATGTGGAAAGATGTTCTAGATGACACTGAGAGCAGCCAGGGGAATGATCTGAGTATACAGGAACACAACTGAGAACACTACAATAGAATAAAGCTCATTTAGGTATGAAACAGAAAAGAGACATTCTGTGGGTCTCCCATTCATCGTCTATGGAGCAGCTCTAATGACATCCAGAGCACAGGCGACCCTCCAAGTCTTTTCAGTGGCATTGATTCCTCCCCTCACTATGGTTTTATTTAGCATTTCCTCACTGTCTTCACATCTGTTACTTTGCTTACTTCGTCCGCCTTCATCCCTCGTCTCTCTTCTACATGTGCGCTGTATTTAACTCCTTTCTTTCTGCACTTATTGTCTTGCAGGAATAAGATTTTGATCTTTGGCCTGTTTGAGGAAACGGCTCTGGCTGCTTTCCTGTCCTACTGCCCCGGCATGGACGTGGCACTACGGATGTACCCGCTCAAGTAAGTAACACATCAACACACCATCACAGTACCGTGATATGCAGTCCTCCATGTTTACTGTCAGTGGTAATGAATTGTGTGAAGATTGTGTTGATGTAATGTGATTACTTTGTCCTGAAATCATGATACACTTTGACTTGTAAGAAAGATAGTGAGTGTTAATGAGTACTGTGTTCTTCATTACTGTCTGACTGCTCTCACTCTCCATCGTTCCCTGCGTCCTCTCTCAGGCCCAGTTGGTGGTTCTGTGCGTTCCCGTACAGTTTCCTCATCTTTGTTTACGATGAGATCCGAAAACTCATCCTTCGCCGAAACCCCGGAGGTAAGAGAACACACACATACGTGCTCACACATACCTGTGTACGTGTACTATTTCAGCTGCACAGTAGTTTCATCCATAGGTGCACTGAACAAACTCAATGTTTTTCGAGCAACAAGCATTTCTTTGTGTGAACCTGCAGCCTGAAAGTTGCCTAGTTTTAATATTTACTAGGGCTGTCAATCAAAACGTACCTTAAAGAGAGATTTGTCAAGTTGATAAATGTACCATAATTGCACTAATATTATTATTAGTAATATTATATATAATAATATTATTATTATTAAATGATGCACTAATAATTTATTTAAATTATTATTATTATTTTGTATTTACTTAATTTTTATTTACATTGTGAATCAAAGTCCATTTTAACTTTAGCTTTTATTTTTAATTTATTTATATAGGCTGTCAATCGATTATAATATATTTATTAATATCTAATTAATTGCATGATTGTCCATAACTAATCGCCCATTTTTTATCTGTTCAAAATGTACCTTAAAGGGAGATTTGGCAAGTATTTAATCCTCTTATCAACATGGGAGTGGACAAATATGCTGTTTTATGCAAATGTATGTATATATTTATTATTGTAAATCAATTACCAACACAAAACAATGACAGATATTGTCCAGAAACCCTCACAGGTACTGCATTTAGCATAAAACAATATGCTATAATATGCAATAATGGCATTAAAATGAATTTGCTTTAATTTGACAGCCCTAATATTTACTAAATACTTTAGACAGAAAACCGAGTTGTGTTGGCCTCATCAGACTGCCACTAACCTCTAGTAAACAATTCAGTATATACACATTTGTAGCATGTCATTGTGAGTAATATTACACAGATTATAATTACATGCCAGTGTAGTGGTTCTTTTATGGTGAAAAGAAGAACAAATTACAAATGTAATGGAAAAAACATGACATTACATAGATTAATCATTTCTATTTTTAGTGCCGCTGCATCTGGTTACAACTTTTTAGGACATTGTGCAGGATAATATCATCCAGGACCTGATCGTTCAAATCATATGTTTGCTCTGTCAATCAACAAATTGAATAGTTTGATAGATAACTCTTTTCTCTTTCTCTTTCTCCTTGTTTCCCTCTTTTTCTCTCCTCTACATCTCGACAGGCTGGGTGGAAAAAGAGACATACTATTAAATTATCAAAGCATCATTTACTTCTCACCCCGTCCTCCCCTGAACTCATTTCTTCTTCTCTATCTCTCTCTCTCTTTCTCTTTCCTCCTTCCTCCATCCATCCCTCCTCTCCTCAACATACTCAAACTGTACAATAAAATATTGTCTACCCTTCCTCCTCCTCCTTCTCCTCCTCCTTTTCCTCCTCCTCCTCCTCCTCCTTTTCCTCCTCCTCCTCCTTTTCCTCATCCTTCTCCTCCTCCTCCTCTCCATCCTCATCCCTAAAGAAACAAAAAACGCCAAGACGACGCGAGGGACCAACGACAGAGGAGAGGATGGGGAAGAGGTGGGTTTGTAAATCCTGTCCTCTCTGTCCCTCTGTCCCCTTATTTTCTACCCAAAGTCTATTCAGCACTAGTCTGCCAGTAACACTGTTGTGCCGATGCTTATTACTGCACTCTTATTATGTATACTCAAACCACACCGCTGTGTGGAATTGAATAAAGAGTAGAATTACAAGAATAAAGACACAGACCTGACTGTTCCACTCCGATCACTCTTGCCAAGCAGAACAACAACATGGCAGCTCCCGTCTAGACTCCCAACTGACGATTTGAGCGGGTGGGAGCGCCTTTCTTTTAGTTTTTTAGTTTTTTCCTGCCAGAGACAAGCCACCCAGATCCAGCTCCTCAATCACTGCCACTTCCTGCCATTCGCCAACTACGACTTCTTCCCTCCCTTTCTCTCTTTCTATTTCTATGTACTCACTGCCAACCTCCTCCTGCCGCTCTCCCTCCTCCTCCTCCTCCTCGTCCTCCTCCCCTGTCAATAAAGAATCAATCTCACCATCAAACTTAAGCACTCACTCACGCCCTCAACAGGGTGGAATAAAAGCTCACTTCCTCTGACTCCTTCCCTCTTTCTCTGTCGCCTTTCCTCCTCCTCCTCTTCCTTCTCCTCCTCCCCTTGTGTTCTTTTCTGCTCGTGTTGTTGTTGTTTTCTAATAGACGACTGGGTGTTTTTTAAAAATCAAAATTGTTCGTAAAAGTTTTCTTTCTTTTTTTTAATGTTGGGAGTGGGTCTGAAAGCTGCTTGTTTTCATTCGGACATGACAAAGCACACTGTCTCCCTCTCCTCCCTCTCTTCCTTCTCTTTCACACTCCTCCTTTACCCTCCCCCTCCTCAACCTGCCTGTCTATCTGTCTGTCTGTTTGTGAACAGCGTGCAAACCCTTCGTCCTTGTAAACATCCACCCACTTTCACTACCTGCCTCCTCTTACTCTCCCGCCCTTCCTCGCCCCTACCCACGACCCCCAACCCCACCCAACCAACCCCACCCCTGTTAAAAAAAATACAATCTTTCTGTGTCCTCGGAAAAAGAGATTTCTCTCCGATTTCATTATTTAAATCAGTGGAAATATGGAACAAGGCACTGTACCTTAACTTGCAAAACAGCAGCAAAAAAAAAAAAGAAAAGCAAATGAAATAAAATAGAAGGATCTCTCTTTTTCAGCTTGGTCTCCAGTTTGTTTTTGTGTGGAGTTTTGTCAGAAAATGGAAATAAATGCTGTGTGACCAACTCTTATTTATGGCAGTAGTGTCAAGCCATCTGTTTTCTACCTTGAGAGTTTCAACACGTCAGAGGAAATGTTAACACATTACATGTCTAGACATGCCAGTAAGCTAGTACAGGGGTTCTCAAACTTTTTGGGGTCAGGGACCCCATAAAGTGGAGAAAATGTTCTAAGGACCCCTCAGAATGTTAAAGGACCCATATTATAAAAAAGTGAGATTTTCATGTTTTTTTTATTATAAAGCAGGCTTAAGTCCCTTATAAATACTGTGAAAGTATCGAAACACTCAATCCACAGGGAAATACACATAGCCCGTATTCAGAAACTCTGCGTTTGAAACAACCTGTCAGGATTTCTGCCCATTTGTGATGTCACAAATATACAATATTTAGACCCTTTACACAATTTTAAACATAAACATTCTAAATGTGTCCCAGTTTATTCCTGGTTGCAGTGTATGTGAATGTCATCAGCTGACATCAAGCTGTTGCCTAGCAATGCAATTCCGTTGCCACTCCGCCAAAATGCGCTAAAACAGAGCGTTTCAGACAGAGGGTAAATATAGGTATATTCAAGCCGACAGTATGAGGAAAATAAAGGGTTTTGAACATTTTTTTTTTTTTTTTTACAGCATGTAAACATGTTCTAGTAGAAACACAAAATACAAGTATGAACCTGAAAATGAGCACGATATGGGACATTTAACACTGATTAAGCATAATGCTTACTACCATTTGTATTCTAAAACCTTTCAACCTAAATACTTCAGACCTGTTTGATGGTGATGAACAGAAACACATTTCAATGTGAATCATGTTAACACCACTTTGTTTTGTCTTGATATTCAGGGTGCTTTGTAATCAGATGTCGCTTTAGCTCGGCCGGCTTCATGGCTTCGTTCGCTAGCACCTGAAGACACATGGCGCATTTTGGTCTTCCGTCGCTGTCGCTCGAAATAACGGTTGTCATATTTTCTCAATTTAGCTAGTTTGGTCTTAATGTCACTTGACGATGTGGTAAGACTCATATAATATTAGCTGGCTAATAAGCTAAGCTAAGCAGCAGCAGGAACGGTTCATTGTACCCTGAGTGAAGTGACTGATTCATGACAGGTTGACGTGATGAGTCACAATCATATCAGAGTTTCTATTGGCCCAAAGTTAACGGGGGTGGTAGTAATGGACACAATATGCTTGTTTTATTTGCGCAAATGGTCCCCATCTGTAGTAATGGAATCTTCTACTTTATGGACAAATTTTGAATGGAGATTTCCTGCCACTGGCCCAAAGTCAACTCAATTAACATGGTAAAGAAGTGACGTGTCCAATGGCAGTGAAAATGGGTTTGCCATTGGACACTCGGTTGCGATGCATGAAATCCACTAGATGGTGATAGCGTGCTATTGGGGTGTCCATGAAGTGGAAATTTGTCCACTTCATGGACTCAGCCATTTTTCACCCATTTTATACCCAAAACTCACCAAATTGGCACAGAGGTCCCAAATCGGACCTGGACCACCGCCAAGAGGTCCAAACGGGTCTACATTGACCGATGAGTCCAACGCAAGCAATATAAACACTGACAATCAATCGGTCAATGTTAATGTATGGCCAGTGGACACATTGACCTTTCTTGACCTTTAGCCACTTAAGGACATATTTTCAATTCTGCCGTGAATTTTGACTCCAAAATCACCACGTGATCTCTGCGACCTCCTGAATCAACTGGCCTTGGATCTTTATTGCTACGATGACCCTGAAAGTAAGTAGCCGTGGAGGGGAGATAGAAGCCTGAAACACAGGATTCTGGATTAGAGAGTCAATTTTAGGTGCCCCTATACATTTCACATCATTTAAAGCAATTTTAGCTGAAATATGACTCTGTCCATTACAAAGACTTTATAATGGGATTTTCCCTAACTTTCAACCCCCATTCATTTGTAATGTCAAATGGACATCTTCCCCCAGAGTGTACAAAATACATAGAGATGTGCAACCACCATGGGATTGCTCTAGAATGAGTGGAGATCAACATATTTCAGTTTCAGCATCTCAGAAGCTCTAGAAAAAAACTTGGTCCAAAATCACCCCAACCTGTCAAGGGCTCTCAGACTTGACTCTGCTAACACCCTTCAGAGGTGTGAAGATGGAGTACGTTTTTTGCAGAGCACCTAGAACCACCAAATCTTAGGTGCTTAATCTTGACCCCAATAACTATCGCTGCTCCACATTTGGGGCCTGTAGGTCCTCTGGTGCCCAGGCAATAGCCGTAAGAACTTTGAGAATTTTGGTGGAAAAATTGGGCTTGCAATAACTTTCTTTCTAAGGTGTCCAGAGTGTCCTTTCTCCTGCCAACAAATGGGTGCACCAAATTTGAGCTCTATAGCTCCTCAGGAGCCCGAGCAGCCTAACCTAAAATCCATAATTTTTTAATGCAAGTGACTTTGAAATGGACAAAATGTCCACTCAAAATACCTTTATATTGCCAACATTGTCTCACTTTGGGGGCCATTTGGGGCTCTTACCAAGGGTCTAGTGGCTTCAAAATTGGGTCAGCAGTTTGTCACTCTGTGCCGTTCGAGGCCACAGTGGCTGCTGGTCAATCAGAGCAGGTTTTGATTTCATATTCTGCGATTAGGCTCATATTCTGACCTATACTCGGCCCAAAGGAGGCCTTCTCAACATCCAAATGTGGATCAAATTAGACAGCTTGATAAAATATAAGTCAGTTTGGATGTGTATGACATAATTAATAAGTAACTCTGCCTTATTTTGCCTAATTTGGCCAAATTTGACATGTTTTTCGCATTTTTCTACTGGTTGAGGCCTACTGTTTTGGTCTTGTTTAGGGAAGTGTGTTTTTGTACTTTCCAGAAGCCCAAACAACTTGAAACTCAGGACACTAAAACCACGTAATCTGGGAAAAAGGGTTCAGAAACTTGTGTTTGATGGATTATTTCTCTGTTGTTACAATGCTAATGGTCATTGTATTTTATATGGTTGGAAAGCCTGTTTATTTACCTTCACAATGATGTCCAACTTGTAAGGACCATGCATTTGTGGGATGAGCAGCACAGCTGATTATGTGGGGAGGGCCCAAGAAAAATGTTCCAAAATGCTCTGCCAATGGTAAACAGTGTATTCTCATAAGGCTACCAGGAAGCCTGCAATGACTGCCCTTCGCCGTCAGGCCCGTTTGCGCTGGTGTCGACAACACAGACAATGGAACCTGAACATGTGGGGGAATGTCATGTTCAGTGATGAGTCCAGGTTCTGTCTGCGAAAGTTGGATGGCAGGGTCAAAGTATGGAGACGACGCGGAGAACGCTACGCTGATTGTTGCACCGATGGAGTAGCAGCTTTTGGTGGGGGCAGTGTCATGGTGTGGGGGGTGGGGCATCTCCCTCACTGGCAAAACAAGGCTTGTCATCATTGAAGGCCATCTCAATGCAGTGAGATATCGGGATGAGATTCTGCAGCCAGTGGCGATCCCATATCTCCACAATCTGGGACCTAACTTCATCCTCCAAGACGACAACGCTCACCCCCACAGAGCCAGGGTTATCACAGACTACCTCAACAATGTGGGAGTAGAGAGAATGGAACGGCCTGCCAAGAGTCCACACCTCAACCCAATTCAACACTTGTAGGATGAGCTTGGGCGTGCTGTACGTGTTAGAGTGACCAACACAACCACGCTGGCTGACCTGCAACGAATCGTGGTTGAGGAATGGAACGCCATCCCACAGCAACGTGTGACCAGGTTGGTGACCAGCATGAGGAGGAGGTGCCAGGCTGTTGTAGCTGCTTATGGATCTTCCACCGCTACTGAGGCTCCTGACGGTGGATTAAATGAATAAAGTTTAAAATAGCCAATCTGTCTTGTTTGTTCCTTGTTACTGATAGAGAGTTCAATCATCCAATCCACCAAACAACTCAAAACAAGAGTCAACACCAACAGGAGAATACACTGTTTACCATTGACAGAGCATTTTGGAACATTTTTCTTGGGCGCTACCCACATAATCAGCTGTGCTGCTCACCCCACAAATGCATGATCCTTACAAGTTGGACATCATTGTGAGGGTAAATAAACAGGCTTTCCAACCATGTAAAACACAATGACCATTAGCATTGGAACAACAAGAAATAATCCACCAAACACAAGTTTCTGAACTTTTTTTCCCCAGTTTAGTTGAGTGATGAAGATGTTTTTGGTGTCTCTAAACTCCTGAGAACCTTCTTAAAGAGGCCAAAGTATTTTAAAAAATTTGAATGGGAAGGTATTGCTCTTGGACGCCTGGCCTGGAAATTATCCCTCACTTCCCTCATTTGACCCAAAGGATGACCAAAGGAGCTAAAACTCGGTACATCTTAAAAGAACAGTTCATGATGAATAACTGACAAGACTTTGATGGATCTAGACCCTTGGGAACCAGTTTGGACACTACATGCAAAAACCTGGAAATAATTTCAAGTGTTGCAAACATGCCCTTTTTCCAATCTGCTTCATTTTTACAACATCTATTCGTGTGTGTGAGAGGGTGTCACAGCCATCTGAGCATCCTAGTACATTCCATCACAGAGTTATGAAGTTTGTCTTTTCTTCATGTTTTTACATTGAAGCTGCAGTATGGAAAAAATAAACTTGTTCC
>CAKAOI010049698.1:0-32970 GCA_916701655.1 Sebastiscus albofasciatus
AGGCAGCAGCAAACAGGAAAGTTTTAAGCTTTGATTTAAAAGAACTCAGAGTTGGAGTTGGTCCTGCAGGTTTCTGGGAGCTTGTTCCAGATATTTGGTGCATAAAAACTGAACGCTGCTTCTTCTGCATGTTTAGTTGTGACTCTGGGGAGACTAAGCAGACCTGATCCAGATGAACCTGAGAGGTCTGGATGGTTCAGAACATAGCAGAAGATCAGAAATGTATTTTGGCCCTAAACCATTTAGTGCTTTGTAAACCAGCAGGAGTATTTTGAAATCAATTCTCTGAGAGACAGGGAGCCAGTGTAGAGACCTCAGAACTGGACTGGTATGATCCACTTTCTTGGTCTTAGTGAGGACGTATAGACCCTGTAGCTCATATTTATGAATTAGTTTAATTTTTGTCGAAAAGAAAGTTTCTTTCATCTTTCTTACTTTCATTCTAAAATAAAACAGGTTTTACATATTGTTGTAAATTGTAAATTCAGTCCACCTTTAAAGACACAATGACAAAACAATTGGTCAGTTAACTTGTATACTCTTGTAGCCTATATTTTGAGTTTGCTCTAGACTATATTCACTTTTTTAATAGTCCTGTATCACAGCTGTTACCCTGCACTATATTCACTTTTAACAGTTTTCTTCATCTCCTTGTATTTTTATATCTGGTATATTTTGTTGTACTTTGTACTTTGCACTACTAACTTTTTTACTGCCTTTTTACTAACATGTTTTGCACTATGGAACTGTGATGCTGGAAACTTGAATTTCCCTCGGGATCAATAAAGTTACTATCTATGTATCTATCTATTTATCTATCTAGAAGACATGAAGTATGTGTAATTGATAAACTAATGTAATTAAACATTTATATGAAAAAGAAATCAGTAAATTCATTAAGCACCCGTTATATAAACCCACAGTCTGTGGGTTGTGAACAGTAGGATTGAGGTCTATTAAAAATGTTTTTTTGTTTTTTTTCCGGGGAAAATAAACATTTTACCTAAATGCTCAAAGAAACATTATTATAACAGTGATATTAGATAACTCTAGTTTTAAAAAAGTTTTATATTATTATTTCAAAGTCATTTTTAGTGAGAAAACAATTCGTTTGGGGTTGGAATCTAAATTATCTGATTTTGGGAAAAGGTTAAATTTACTTTATTAGTTGTGAGAACACTTCAACGGAAATTACACCAAAAAATGTTGATTCGTTTTTAACGAAATTAGCTTCCAACAACTGATTCAAAACAACATTTGTAACTGAAATAATAATAATAATAATCCGAGGACCAAATAGGTGAAATATAAAAATGAAACGGATAAAGACGTTTTAAAACAATTGTTTTAAGTTAGTAAAACACTTTTTAACATTAGTCTGCCAGTAATATTTTTGCATTTTGCCTTCAAAGTAGCTCAAGGCTAAATACACCAGTACTTCTCTTACAATAATCCAAATGATTAAAGCACAGATATTTGGTTTGTGCAGTGTGAAAAATCATACTGTTATTAAAACGTATTAGGATTCTTTACAATCATGACTGACTTTTGTGATTTCTTTCCCCCTCAGAAATAACCCAAACTATGTGTAACATTTCACGCCCACATCGAGTTCATAATGTTCTGGTTGTTCTTGCTTTCCTCATGTGGATGTTGTGGAGACGTCACAAAAAGCAAAAACAGTCAAACTACAACAGATACAACAACCTCGGGCCTTCAGACATGATGTAGGGCCCAGACTCAACAATGTTTCTGCTTTTAGTTAAGAGTAAAATCTCTCAGAGCACTTTAACAGATTATGTTTGAATGTTTTAAATTAATGAATTGTTAAAATACTTTACTGTCAGATACAAATTATAGATCAATATGAGCCTCCAATTGCTACATGTTCCAGATGTTTGCTGCACTCAAAAATGGATTTTTCTGCATTTTATAGAAATTGCAATACCTTGTGAAAATGTAGTTATTTATATATACATATAGAGAGAGAGAGATATAGAGAGATATATATATTGGAAATAAGTACCCAAAACATCTGTGTTTTGTTTTACCAGTTAACATGATTTAGATCAATATCTTTTAACTTAAATGGCATAACTGAAATAGCACACCCAATCGCCTTTATTTGTGCACCATTTTCAGTCGGATATAGTATAAAACTACTGTGGAAGAAGAAGATTTACTCAAGTGTTATACTTAAGTACAATGTTGAGGTAGGCCTACTTGTATTTAATTGAGTATTTCCACTTTAAGCTACTTTAAACCTTTACTCTCTACTACATTTCAAAAGGAAGTATTCTTTTTATTCCACTACATTTATCTGACAGCTCTTACTTTTCAAATGAAGACTTTAAAAAACATAATTAACTTGCAATATGCAATACAAAATCCTTTACCTTGTCATATTTCAGTTGTCATTAGCAGTTAAAGAGACATTTTGCCTCTAAACGTCTTACATGGTTCAGTGTAAATAATTGTTTGAAGCCCAAAGCAGTAAAATTATCCAACATTTTCACGTTTTATATAGTTTGGTATTTTCATTTGAGTTAAGGTTCTGAGCACTTCTTCCACCACTGAAAGCTACTGTGTCCCCTGCAGCTTTAAGAACAAGTAACACAAATCCTTTCAATGATGTTTTTGTTCTCAACACAAAAATGTAAATACAGTTAAATAAATGATAAAACGAGTGTTTTTCAAGAACACCCCGGTCCATTTCATTTGGAGTTTAATAACAAAGACACAAGAGATGATCCCTTCCAAATTCATGACTTGAATCCTTGAGTAGTTAAGAGTATAACGGGGGGGTGATGAAATGCAGTAAGAGGTTTTTATCTTTCAATACAAAGCATCGGAATGACAACAACTCATTGTTATTAGTGATGTGGAGTTGAGAAGCTGCACAGATGTGAGTTACTCCGATGCAGATGTGCTGAAACATTTGAGGAGTGTTCAATCTGCCGCTGACCTTCAGTGTTTTTATCACCTGTTGAATCCTGTGAATCGTCACAAACGTACTGTATGAGTGTGATACAGTATGATAGCTGGCCAGCAGAGGGAACTAGCCAACTAAATACTGTACACACATGATTGTCTTCAACTGTAAGAGGAAGCATTAACCCCAACTTCCCCATCTCTGGAGTTTCTGTTGTTTTAAATAATCACTTTTATGCAACCCACTGAGTTTAAGAGAGGAGATGGAAGCGTGTGTTCCCAGCTGCTGATCGATAACACGTGAAATCTCTCTTTTCTGCACGCTGATGTTGCTGTAAATTACACTCGGCTGTCCTCAGACAGAGATGGTGGAAGTCCACTTTAACAAAAAGGTGTGTTTGATTTAAGCTTCAATGCTCACTCCTCCAACTGACCAACACATATAAAACTTTTCACCCTGATATCTTTTCTTCTTCTTCTTCCACATCTCTGGGCACACGGTAGGAGTGGGAGCGCTCAGTCATGACCCCCAAACCCCCCACACAAAGCCAGTGGTGTGGGCTAGTTCCTCTGCATATGGAAGTGAGGTGGGGGGTGGTTGGACGCAGGGAGGTTTGTAGACTTCACATCGTCCCATGGGGTCAGATAAAAGCTTACAGCTCTCCTCGTTAGACCTCCCCCCTCCTCTTAAAGCTCTGTGCACAAATGGTAGTTAAAGATTTATCTAGGTATCATGTTGTAGAAGCATTTTAGGACTCATATGATATTATTTGGTATAAAGATAAAGGAAAAGCAGTCACACTTTTGGGACAATATATGTAACACATGCATGCATGAAATCATTTTATTTCTGCGCTATAAAACTGAGCAGAGAAAAGACTTCCCAAGTAAAATGGGCAACTTAAAACACAAAGCTGGTAGCACTTGTGATAAAGAAGCCTGTACTTGAGATCCAAAACATCCCATCTGATGTAGCACCACTTCTGCCCCTTTCTTCCAAAATGGCCTACCACATCCAAGCCCCTCCCTCGACAGGGGCCATGAGCCTGGGGGTCTCTGTTTTGTTCTTCCTAAAGAAGCCCGGCCACCATTGTCTCCGCGTGACCCTGAGGTCAACTGAACTCACCTCGCCCGACCACGGCCCATTCAGCTGTGAAGCTTCGCATAGGACAAAAACATCTCACAAGAGCAAGGATCACTTCAAGCGAGGGGGTGGGAAGACACACACACACATGCACACAGACAACGAACACGCTCAGAGTCAGAAGCTCATTTGTGTTAAGTTGTTTTTTCACAATGTAGTATGACACTATAGAGCCATGTAGAGGTGCACAAAGTGATCAAAATTTGAATTTCAGTGTGGTTTATTATATCTCATTGTGTATAGTCCGGGTGGTATGTGTTTCCTCATTGAAAATATCCAAACTGGTTTAAATTGGCCGAGACACGTTGGTCTATTAAGGAAGTAAATTAGTTATCCCTGACACATTTCCTAATTCATCCCTCAGATATTTTAAATACATGCCTTGCCTGAGGGGAAATTGCATTTAGCTGCAGGTTAAAAATGAGGCCATCCACGCCTGTCATCTGCAGCACTTTATTATAAGTTTTTATATTGGGCTACAGGCCAAAAAGAAAAGTAGTGCGATGTGGAAATATAACCATAGTTCACTACAGTATGCTCCTGCAAAAAAAAAAGAGAACTAATTTACTTATGTTTTATGTGTAGAACCGGTTTAATTTTAGCTGAGCAGTTTCCTTGTCTAGAGAGCACATGTCCTGAAGATCCTCCATCTGGCTTTCAGAATCAACAGTGTCCCTGGTGGAGAGGAAGCTCATGGAAGCTGACAGGTTGAAAATGTGCGGCATGATGTGGCTGAAGGAGCATGAAACATGTTCACCCATGGATGCCGTGCACAGGGCCACAGGAGATATACTGTGAGACAATTAAATGCTGAGTGTTTCTATATATATATATATAAAGATTTGCGTTACCTTCACAGATATAGCTTGCAGGCAGATTACACACATTTGTTGAACTGCAAAGATGACACTGCAGCTGTTAAACATCTTCATGAGTGAGGGGTTTGGAGAAGAACCAATCAGATATTTTCATGCATCGCCCTTTTGTGTCCTTTTTTTATCCGTTCAACCTAATAAGACATGGAGAAAAGCTCATCATGGTGCTACTCACTGCAGAATGACAGTCACTATCCCATGAGCACCATTAAGTAATGACGAGACATGCTCCTCTGAGCAGCGTCTACCCATCCTAAATTATTCAGAAAACTGTTTTGCGTTTAAAGTTTCTCATCAACCACAGCTAAAACACATAACGAAAATGTGTAAAAAAAAAAAAAAAAGTCCTTTAAATATAGTTCAGTGGCTATAATTACTGAATGGAACCACGGTGGTTTTAACGCCAACTGTATGCAAATAGTGCTGCCGCCATCGCTTGAAGTCATCACACACGGTGCTGCTTAGTCATTCTGTAACCATAATGTGATTTATCAGCATCATTCTGATTCAAACTTTCACTTCTCCATTATCTTCATTTTCTGCCTGTAAGTCTCCATCACTTTTACTTGCTGGTTTTGGAAAGCAGAAAGAGAAGAAGAGACCAATGAGAAGTTGTTGTCCAGTTTTTTTAAACTTTCACATCTTTGACAAGAAACAAAACCATTTCCAATGTTGAGTAATTACATGTTCTTAAGCACCGTGGTTTTAACACTGTCTACAAAATAATGATGTTTACAGAAGGTGACACGATATTGTTTAAATTAAAGCAGCCTGGAACAGAAAGATCCATTTCACTAAACAGCAGTTTACAACAGTGGTTCTCAACCAGCGGTCCGGGGAGCCCCAGGGGTCGTTGAGGGAGTTCCCGGGGTCTCCAGAAAATGGTGAATAGTTTATCTTCAATATTTAATTCACCAGAAGTGAACCAAATGTGAGTAAGAGTCATAAAAGTGACTATTGTGGTTTCACATCCTCCACGGTTATCTCTTCAACGGTAGACTAAGCATATCTAACAACCAAAATCTTTTCAGATGGAGGTATCTGAAGTGAAATCTTATCAAAAGGGTGGTCCGTGACATAATGTCGACCTATTTAGGGGTCTTTGACACGAAAAAGGTTGAGAACCACAAGGTTGAGTTGAAAAAATCCTATTTAAGTGCTCTCACATTTAATGTGTTGGAGTTCACTATCAATCTTCTTTTTTAGATTTATCAATAAATTAAATAAAACACACATTTACTGTACAAATGAAGCTGCCATGTGCAGTGGCAGTGAGAAATAATAAATACTTAAAAAAATAAATAAAAACATAAAGAAATTGGCATTTGCCTGTGGTGGAGGAAGTATTCATATCCTTTACTTAAACATACTCCATTATACTGTAAGTAAAAGTTCTGCATTCAAAATGCTACTTAAGGAGAAGTTAAATTTACTTTAAGTATCAAAAGTAAAAAGTAAGTTAATGCAGAGAAAACATAGTATATCTAATACTATATACACTCATTAATACAGATACACTTGAGGTGGCGCTGCTTTTTAACTATGTAGGGCTGCAACTAATTGATCTGCTGGTTATTTTCTTGATCAATTGATCGATTGTTTGGTTTGCAAAACGTAAGAAAACTGAGAAATGCATTACAATTACCCAGAGTTCTTAGTGACGTCTTCAAATGTCTTGTTTTGTCCATCTGAATGATTCAGTTTACTGACATTCAAGACAAAGAAAAGCAGCAAATTGTCACTTTTGAGAAGCTGAAACTGTCAAATGTTTGACATTTCTGCATGAAAAAGGATTTCAACAATTAATTAGTTATCAAAACAGTGGCAGATTAATTATTTGATAAACTTAAACTAACTAAATAATTGACTAATTGTTCACTTAAATTTGGTATACTATTGGGTAGATTCATTTAAAATGTATCATATTTTTAAAGTTCTTCATACATTTTCTATGAAAGTATTATTAGCAAAATTTACTTAAAGTTTTCAAAAGTAAAAATACTCCGAAAAAGGGCCCATATGAGTGTTATACTATTATATATTATATTATTGGATTAATATTACTGATAATTTTACTAGTTGGTTGAGGTGGAGCTAATTTTAAGTACTTTACATACTGTTGGGTAGTTTAATCAATAAAAATGCAACATATTTTATAAACTCATATATTTGTGCAAAATCTTATTCTGCAAAGTAACTATTAATAATGGCTGCCATATAAACGTAGTGGAGTAAAAAGCACAATATTTCCCGCTGAAATGTAGCGGAGTGGACGTATAAAGTGTCATGAAATAGAAAGTACAGATACTTCAAAATTGTACTTAAGTAGGCCTACAGTAGGTTAAATGTACTCATAGTTACATCCCGCCACTGGCATTCGCTGCACACTTCCAAACAAACTGAACACGATGATGTGTTATAACACAAGTTCCTCTATGATTGTCTCTCCGTACTATATCACGAAAACAAAATGGTGTGGTGATGTGATCAGTGCAGCACAGCTGTCAGATGTACAGTCAGATGTGACTTTTCTCACCCACCACAAACTTTAAAACTATAGTAAAGGAAGTGCTGTGTGTCCCAGACAGTTTAGACTGCAGAGCAGCAAACACTAGACTTTGTAGTAGAGGTTGGTGGGAGTCTGGGGCGTTATCTCCTGAACTATGTACACAGGGGGCCCGTATTCGCCGCTCACGCGCTCATAATGACGACAGAGCATGCTGTCAGGAGCCTGCATAGGAAAGACAACGTCGCTGCGGTCCGAGCCGTTGTAGTCGCTGCCGATGCTGTCCCGCTTCGCCACAGCCAAAGTGTTGAGGGACACGGAGGCAGACTGCTGGCTATCTGGGACACAGCGAGGGTGACGGTGACGGTTCCTCCACAGCACGACCAGCAGAATTATGATGACCAGAACGAGGATCACACCGCCGGAGACAACCCATATGAACAGTCCTGACTCAGAGCCACCGCCATCACTTTGGTTTGTATGTCCTGTTCCTGAGCCCGAGTCTGTCATGAGAAACAGAGGAGAGACAGAAAGAAGGACATGAGGAGGAACTGAGATGACAGAGTGAACTGGGGCACGCGACACAGAGATTTAAAAACAATTTCTCTCAGATTGTGCAGCCTGATCAGTATGTCTGCACATGAAGAACCTCCAGAAATATGCTGTAATCTTTAGTGTCTCACTGGTAAACAGCCTGTTGACTTTTCTCTGAATGGACCAATGAGTCATGATCAACATACATAGGCCTACCATTTTATACTAACAAGAAATCATACAATATCTGTGATGTTGGTTTTCAAACCTCAACTTTGGAAAGCTAATTAAACTTCACAAATACACATCATAATATTTTTCCCACAATAGCTGCTGCTTCATTTCCTTTGTGAATTGCATTGGGGAACAATAGAGTCCATCAACAGCTCACTTAAAAAAACTAGGGCTGTCAATCGATTAAAATATTTATTGTGATTAATCACTTGATTGTTCATAGTTAATCATGATTAATCATACATTTTTTATCTGTTCAAAATGTACTTTAAAAGGGAGATTTGTCAAGTATTTAATACTCTTATCAACATGGGAGTTGGCAGATATGCTTGCTTTATGCAAATGTATGTATAAATGTATTATTGGAAATCAATTAACAACACAAAACAATGACAGATATTGTCCAGAAACCCTCACAGGTACTGCATTTAGCATAAAAATATGCTCAAATCATAACATGACAAACTGCAGCCCAACAGGCAACAACAGCTGTCAGTGTGTCAGTGTGCTGACTTGACTATGACTTGTCCCAAACGGCATGTGATTAGCATAAAGTGGGCATGTCTATAAAGGGGAGACTCGTGGGTACCCAAAGAACCCATTTTCATTCACATATGGATTCATCTGGTTTTCTAGTTTCATATACCAGTATCTTCACTCTCGTTTTAAAATTGAGCCCACTACAACCCTAAAAACCACAAGTTGTGTTAATGCGTTAAAGAAATTAGTGGCGTTAAAACAAATTTGCATTAACACCTTATTATCGTGTTAACTTTGACAGCCCTAAAACATAAATATTTAGTCTGTATGGTGTCTAGTTTAAGTGTACTTTATTTAGTAATTTTTTTCTACACTACATAAAACCTGCTCAGGATCAATATGGATGGATTTGAGACAGTATACATATGTATTAAGTATATCAGCATGGGTACAATTTATATTAATTTTTCATTCTTTTCAAATGTTTTCCGTATGGAGATTCATACAGTCGCCTTAGATGTCAGATAAGTGAATATATTTCCCTTTCTGCATCAAATCTATAGCATTTGTGAGCTGAAATTCAAATAAATCTGTCTGTAACAGACAGATTTATTTATTAGTGTTTTTGTTTGCGCCTGTTTACCTCAAATTACAGACTTTAAATCACTTTCCAAAGTATACTTTAAAAGATTGTCTGATGTACTGTTCCTGCCCTCCAGTGAAGGGGAAATTAAAAATACAAAAAACATAATCAGTAAAGTTCATCAGTAGAATAAGTCTTGTGATATCATCTGTGCCATAGAGCTCCACTGTTGTCCAGAAACTATTAAATCACATTAATGGGCCACACTGTTGCATTGGGTGACATGTTTCTTCATTACAATGAATATGGGCATTGTAGTTCATTTTGAGTCGATCCAACTTATAATGTCTTGCCTCATGGCTGAAAATAGTCCTCAACGAACACACTACTTACTTGTGTTTGGGCTACAGTGCCCCCAGTGGTCGTTACTGAGGTGGATGTACTACTATTGGTAGGTTACTGAGGAGGAAGTGGGTATACTCTCCTATGTATAATGGCTTTTTGGCTGATAGGTAGGTACACTGTAAACCACCAGAAAAAGAGGGAAGTATACCCTGAATACCTCCACTACACCGCTGAGTGCCCCGTTATTTTAGGAAAATATCAGCCTTTTTTTAAATACAGAATATTGACAGCCTTATCCTTTAAGAACATACAGTATGTTTTAGTTAACACACTAAAACATGCAAAAAATTTAATTATGGTCCCTTAATTGTAAAGATTGTAAAGATCACTAGTCTAAACTAGGGCTGTCAATTGATTAAAATATTTATTATTATCACAAATTAATCTATATTTGTATCTGTTCAAAGGGAGATTTGTCAAGTATTTAATACTCTTATCAACATGGGAGTGGGCAAATATGCTGCTTTAAGCAAATGTATGTATATATTTATTATTATAAATCAATTAACAACACAAAACAATGACAGATATTGTCCAGAAACCCTCACAGGTACTGCATTCAGCATTAAAAATATGCTCAAATCATAACATGGCAAACTGCAGCCCAACAGGCAACAACAGCTGTCAGTGTGCTGACTTGACTATAACTTGCCCAAAACTGCATGTGATTATCATAAAGTGGGCATGTCTGTAAAGGGGAGACTCGTGGGTACCCATAGGGACTCCTCTGAAAATCACCATGCCAGTTTTTCCTCTCCAAAATGTATTGTAAGTTTGGAGTGCTATTTAACCTCCTTCGTGACAAGCTAGTATGACATGGTTGGTACCAATGGATTCCTTAGGTTTTCTAGTTTAATATGTCACTCTAGCTTTACTTTAACTGAGCCCGCTACAACCTAAAAATCGCAAGTTGCATTAACGCGTTAAAAAAACAAGTGGCGTTAAAACAGATTTGCGTTAACTTTGACAGTCTTAGTCAAAAAGCTATACCTACATAGCTACACCTGTACATATTCTCCAGGCAATATTTTTGCTTTGTTTTCATACCAGTTTTGTTTTTGGGATCTTCTTCTTTCGGAGAGGGGTCCTGGGACTTGGACTTTGGTCGTGTGGGTGGGAATCTGGTGGGGGACTCCTGGAGGGTTGAAGGTGGATCTGAAGAGCCTGGAAAATAAAACATGACAGTTGGAAATAAAATCACAACATATAACTCACCATACTTCACATCTCCTGATTTCCCCTGCACGGCGGTGTGTAGGTGGGGTTACGTCATGTCAAAATGTTCCTATTGTAACTGTGTCTGTTGAATCATCAGTGTTTGATGTCAGAATCAGTGCAAGAGCAGCTTTTTCTTTAACTCATTATTTTTGCACCGGCATTCAAGTTAAAATGCATCATTAACCTAATTAGACCACAGAAAGTTGTGTTCTGAGTCACAGCTGGGACTCTAGTTTCTTTCTTGACTATCACTGATGCTTTCACTTCCTTCACCCACACATTCATAACTGAATTCAGAAAATTCAAATCTTTTTCTGGGGTTTTCCAAAAGGAATTTTGGGAAATGGGGAATCAAAAACGTTAAGGGGCACTCCACCAATTTTACAGCTGTATAATGTTTTCTGTAGCTTCGTAGCTATAATTAGATTAAATGACAGCACTTGAGAAACTTGTATACTTAACTTATGAGTATTATACTTTACATATACTTTGAGTATTTTCATTTTATGCCACTTTATACTTCTTCTCTACATTTCAGAGGGTATCACTTTTTGCTCCACTACCTATATTTCATAGCTGTTACTTATTACTTTTTTTACATTAAGACTTTACATAAAGAAAAATATGATAAACTTATAAAATACAACACATTTTTTAAGATTAAACCAGCTGTTTCCAACCTTTTGAGTTGTTAGCAGTTCCACCAAAAAGACATTTCCCCTCTAAAGTTCTCCTATAGTTTCATTTAAATAACTGTTCAAGGCCATAAAGAGGGAAAATCAGTAAAAAAAAAAAAAGTAAAAAAATCCATCCAATGTCCAACAAATTAACAAACATTTCCTTTCCTCGTTCCTTAATCATGTCACAACACCTCAGATTTATCTTGTGATCCCTTGAAAGGCCCGACCAGATTGGGAACCACTGGACAACCTCACTGTATATAACGTAGTTAAATAGCTCCACCTCAACCAGCTACAACAGTAAAATTCTGCTTACACATTGATGCATCTGCATTAGTGATCTAATAATGTCACTTTGAGTTTACATTTTACTGATAGTACTTCTTACTGAAGTGGGATAATTCATGCAGAACTTTTACTTGTTGTATTTTTATGTTACTTTATTGATACTTTTACTTATGTATATAGTATCTGAATACTTCTAACACCACCGCTTTTTTAGTCTCTCACAAGTCCCCGAGCTTTATGGAAGTGCAATATTAAATTGTAAGATGGCAGTTTGAATTAAAATACTGTATGGAGGCCTGCAGAGAAAGAGGCAAGAATAACATTTCATAAATCACAGAATAACTGCAAGAATTAATTTAAGACCATAGATTCATATTTTCAAATGTGTGTAAATCACACAGAGTTGTTTCCCAAACAAATACAACCAAGAGAAGTACTGCAGTAGATGAACATACTTTGGCCTTTAAATCGAGTTTCTTTATCCTAATTTTTTTTACTCATTTCATTTAAAGGGGATCTGTTATGCTTTTGTGCTTTTTCCCCTTTACGTTTAGTGTGTTATATAGTGTTTTTGTGCACGTAAAAGGTCTGCAAAGTTACATGGTTAAAAAAAAATTCATGCCAAAGGGAGCTCAAACAGGGCGTTTCAGACAGAGCAGCTGCACAGCCGAAAAGTAAAGCGTTTTCTTTTTCACATTAAAGGATGTAAACAGGTTCTAGTAGAAACCCAAAATACAAGTATGAGCCTGAAAATGAGCATAATAGGTCCTCTTTCATTTATTGATTCATGAGGGCAACACACATTAATCAACATTTCTGTATGTATAGCATTCGTTCACCACTGGCAATAATTTAATTTCACTGACACCACATTTAGCATGAATGTACAAAATAACTACATGATTAGATTTTCAGTTCTAAAAAGCACAATCCATAAATGCACATCTAAACAGAAAGGCCGTGACACAACCAAACATCTAAACACAAGACTGGAAACTACAGGAATTTCAATATATGAAGGGATTAACATGAGATTAACACTAAATCTGAGTTATTAATGTTTTCTGCTGCTGTTAAACTGTTTGTTTACATCAGTAGCGGTTTGTAAACACAGCAGGAAAACAGCCCCGTATTTGCAGTTCTGATCAGTTGAGAAACACACAAAATGCTTATTTTTCATCTCAAATTCTTGAATAATTTATATGAATAATACTTCACATTTATGAAGTCACAAATTACATATTGGGGCTTAAACAGATTTAGCTTTTAAAGTTTTTAGCAACACACAGAAACACAGCATCTGTTTAATTTATCGGATTCTGTGCAGCCTAATAACACACCAAAACACAACTGTATATGCTTGTTTCTTCATATATTATAAGGTTACCTGCCCAATAAAATGACAAATTGCACCACCGTAATAGTGTATTGATATTTAAAGGAATAAATTGTGATTCATCCTGAGGACATTTAAAGTAATGGCAGTGAATATGTTCAGAATCTGCCTTATTAAATTTTCATGTATGTGATAAGAACATAAAACGATAAAAAGAGGGACCATTGGCTATTTGATGTTAATACAGGGGGAAAAGATTATTGACTGCCACAGTCCGAATGATCGCATACAGGATAATACTGGTGGCTTTAAGCTGCCAGCAGTTTGAATTAGTGATAATTCATGACGGCAATCTCTCTTCAAGAGAATGAATAGAAGATCGAGATGATCTGACCACTTAATATCAGGAGATGATATTATTGCATACAACAACCAGAATGAAACAATTGTTCCTTTAGCATTGTTTGATATATCTCTGTCTCTTTCATTCACACGCCCAGCTTCATTACACACATGCTGGCACACAAACACAAAGTACTTACTTTGGCCGACTCTCAGCACCAGCTTCATGGATTTGGTTCTACACACCCCTCCATTAGTATTATCCAGACCCTGCAGAGCGCCTGCAGAGGTGGCTGACGTACAGAGAGAGGAGGCAAATATTAAAGTATTGTTACAATTTGTTATTTCATGCAATCATCATAATACAAGATTATTAAGAAATGCATAGTTCCATTATGACGGTTTAGCCAGTTGCTGAATGTTGCATCACACAGGCAACACACTGTGATGATACATACATATATATATATATAGTGTATATATATATATATATATATATATATATATATATAAAATCACAAGCGTAAAAACACCACTAAACTAATGTGGTGCACCAAATGATAATTCATTAATTGTTTGATGTACTGTATAAATTGTTAGAAAACAGAAAAGAAATGGCCATCACAGGTTCCCAGAGTCCAAAGAGACGTCTTCATATCGCTTGTTTTGTTTGATCAACAGTCCAAAATCAAAAAGATATTTGATGTGTTATCACATAAGACAAACAAAGCAGCAAATCCTCCTATTTAAGAAACTGGAACCAGAGAACAAGTAGCACATATACCAAAGACTTAAACTATGAATTGAATTTGAAAATAGCTGCAGATAAATGTTCTTGTTGAACTCGTCCCAGCTCTAAATGCAAAATATGTGAACAAAGTGAATAAATGTGTTTTTATTTTAACTAACATAGAGATTTCTAAATATATTCATACACAAACACACACACCAGGAACTCTAGTTCAACCCATCACTCCCACAACACTCACACTCACACACACTCACACACACACACACAGACTTGTTAGCAGCATTTAGGTCAGATAACAACATCTCACAGTCTACAAGCCACGTTGCCATGAAAGCTCCCATCAAATCTGCCTGATGCTGTAAAAGCCTTGTGTGATTTGGGGCATGTAAGCCCTTGGAATCACACTGGCCTGCCAGAGCGAAGTGTGCTGTCAGAGCGTGGCGAGGTGGATGAGGCTACATGGTCAGACTTGCTCTCTATCTCATGCATCACTTGCCACTAAGATGCTGGTTCAACCGTCAGCGGCCCAATAACGAGGCCACATTTTTTTGATTCTCACGCAAAGTGACAAATGGAGAGGGAGCCGAGGATGATGGCTACCTCGGCTCCCACGAGGAAAAAGAAACAGTTGCTAGCATTGATTCAAATCCACCTGTGGGAACCAGCAGCTTGGGTCTCTGTTCTACTGATTTTAAAGTGCTCACATGCACTGAGACATACACGGGGGACTCTGATATCATGTCTGAGCTGAACCGGCCCATTCTCATTCCCAGGGCGACAAATACCGACGCTGTGTCACGGCCGTTAGCGCTCGATTCCGCCGCACAAGGCACCAAGTATGAGACGCACTGGGCTTTCCATTAATTACAATGTAAACCCATCCGCAGCAACAGTAAACGCTCAGAGAAAGTGCTGTGGTGACGCAGTTTAAAGAGCAAAAGAGACAAACAGGGTGGACGGGAGGGGAGGTGGATGGGTCCATCGACACAAGGCTTTCATCCAGGAGACCGCTGTTCGTGTCCCGTGCATTAAGTTTCATTTTACAATCAGCTGATCGTTCGTGTCCCGTGTTCACAACGTCCAGTCACATTTTCCGAGTAAAAACGTTATAATTTTAAACCCAACCATGTTGTTTTTTCCTAAACCTAACTAAGTGGTTTTGTTGTCTAATCATAAGCAAGTGTTTCTGTCTAATTCACAACAGTGTTTACCGCGACCGTAAAGTGACGCCGAGGGGTCTGACAAAGCGTCAGTATATGACGAGTTAGGATGAGAACGTGTTTGCTGAACACGAGCTGTGAGGTTGCACACAGTGACTCACAGGTAATATAATAGTCCCTCCCCTTGAGGAACTCCAGGCCCCACAGGTTGGGGCTGAACTCCTGGAACTTGAACGTGAACTTTACGTCCTGGTGAGGCTTGTCACAGTTCAGCAGCGGCGTGTCCGTCTTGTCGATGGTGCAGCTCTCCATCTGCCCTCTGGAGACCAGGTACACTCGGTAGAACTCCTCCTTTTCCCCCGAGGAAGTGTCCGCCCGAGGACAAACGATGTCCATTTTGTCCCCGATCTGAGGATACAGGACCAGACCCTGACCTGGAGTGAATCTGTGTGCGAGATAAGAGGGTTACAAGATGAAGTGTGTAAAATGATTCACCAGTAGCATACGGATGCTCTAACGAAACCATTATCAGATTAATTAAAGAAATAGTGTAAAATGACCATCACAAGTTCAAAAACAGTCCCAAAGGTGGCATCTTTACTCACTGTGTTTCAGGAACACACCAAAACCCAAACATATTCCATTTCAAAGCTGAAACGATTAGTTGATTCATCCAGTGGTTTTCAAAGTGGGGTCCGGGGACCCTAAGGGGTCTCTGAGGGGGATCCAGGGGTCCCCAGCAAAAAGGGGAATAATTTATTTTCATTATCCATAAATACCACAGTGGAGACTATTTTGGTCCTGGGTTTCATACACTTTCTGTAATAAAACATCTAAACGCAAAATCCTATCAGATGGGGGTCTGTGGTCTAATTTGTCAGTTTCGGGGTCCTTGATGCAAATACATTTGGGAACCACTGAATTAGCTGATCAACAGAAATTAATCTGCAACTATTTTGGTAATCAATTAATAAATTTGAGTAATTTTTTAAGATGAAAAATCCTAAAAAATCCTCTCATTTCAGCTTCTCGGTTGTGAGGATTTGTTGATTTTCTTTGTCTTATTTGACATTAAACTGAATATATTTGGTTATTGGGTGTTTGTCAAACAAAATAATTAATTTGAAGACAACATCTTGCACTTTTCTGATATTGTAAAGATCAAAACGTGAATCCAGAAAACAATCAGCACATAAATGGATAATGAAAATAATAGTTAGTTGCAGCCCAATTTAATTCACCATAATATAAAACCTCACATTTGCAAAGCTCCCAGAATGAATTAATAAATGATTAAAACAATTAATCGATTATCAAAGTTGTCTGTAATTAATTGACTAATTGTTTTAGCTCTACAGCCACTCGTGCAGGGTTGGGTAGTGACAGATTACATGCAATCGGGATTATGTAATGAAATTAAAAAAAAAAAATAAGTAGACCCAGATTATCCCAGATTACATTTGAAAAAAGTGCCTTTAGATTATAGTTACATTGTCAAGGATTACTTCATTACATTTTTGATTATATCTTTAAAATATGGCAATTTTAAATTATGAAACTTAACCAATTATATTAATTAATTAACTCGTGTACATATGATACCTGTAGTTTGTGCTAGTACTGTTTTTATAAGGGTTATTTTTATTTAACCAACTGTAAATGCTGAAATATGCAAAATGCTGTTTATTTGCATTGAAAATATTTTGAGATGCTTGAAGAGACAAAATAACATTTGTCCATTGTTTTAGTATGAGGTGATTTTGAAGTAGTCCATAAGTATTCAGATTGGAATATATTATTTGTAATCCAATGGATTACATTACTAATTACATTTTTGATTACATCTTTAAAATATGGCAGTTTTAAATGATGAAACTTTTTTCATGATAACCAATTATATTAACTCATGTACACATGACACCTGCAGTTTGTGCCAGTACTGGGTTATTTGACTTAACCAACTGTAAATGCTGAAATATGCAAAATGCTGTTTATTTGCATTGAAAATGTCAGATGTTTAAAGAGACAAAATAATATGTGTCCATTGTTTTAGTATGAGGTGCAATATTTAGTCGAAAAGTATTCAGATTGGATTACATTCTTTGTAATCCAATGCATTACGTTACTAATTACAAAAAACTGCCATATTGCAGTAAAATGATTATATCTCCTCAGATTAACTTGATCAATTAGGTCACACACTACAAAGCAGCAGCAGCAGAAAGTTGCAGCCTCTCTAGTAAACTGCTCCATGCACTCACTCACTCACTCACTTGGTGTTGGAGCTGCTCCAGTGGATGGACTCCAGAGTGACTGCTCGACATGAGCTGATGATGGCCAGCAGGATCAGGGCTCCGCAGCTCCATGTGGTTCTCCCCATCACAGGAACAAGTATCTCAGTATCATAAACCAGAGTGGAAACGAGCTAAAACGTGTTGCCTCTGCATGATGTCTCCAGGTTTTTGCTCTGCAGGACTCATTCCCACCAAGTTGAGACTCTTTCTCCTGCAGCTGTGTGAGCTTCTCCACATTGTGCGTTAATTGGCTAGAAGATCATTCGTGTGACGAGATCCAAGTATCGAGGAGAGAGATTGTGAAGAGTATATTAACAGTCATCAGCTGACTGACTGACCAGGTCCGCCCATTACACGCACTCATGCGTAGGGGAGACCGGGGCTGTGTGGCACAGTCTCTTTCTCCTCACATGGAGACACTGAGAATAAAATATCAACATCAACGTCAATAAAACGCTTTATTTCTTTAATGGGAATTGTAGAGGTTGAGTTTATCCTCTCAACACATTTTAGAAATCTATTCTAAAGAAAAAAAAAAATTAAAATCGTAAAAATATTCATTTATTTATTTATTTATTTATTTATTGTGTTATAAAGTGATTACAAAACAACTGAAGACCTGTGCAGGGACATATATAAAAAAGACCAAAATATATTATACAGAGAAAGACAAATAACAAAGTAGAAAAACAAAACAAAACTAAACTAAAACAACACAAGGGGATAAAAGCAGGTTGAAGAATGTGTGTGCGTGTGTGCGTGTGTGTGTGTGTGAGAGAGAGAGATGTGCGTGTGATGTGCGCGCGTGTGTGATGTGTGTGATGTGGATAATGGGTGTGTGTTTGGCATTGAATGAGGCTGGATGGTCATATATGACATATATGTACTCTTAAACACATCCTTCCTTTTATGTGTAGAGCATAGGGGGAACAAAAACAAAACAAAAAGAAAATAAATGAGTAAAATATATATATATATATAATACAGTATATACACATACACATATATATTAATAATATGAATAATAATAAAGGTGATGATGATGATGATAATGATGGTCATGATAATAATGTCAATAACAATAATAATACCAACACTTACAATAATAAGTGAGATAAATAAATAAATAAGTAAATAATAACAATAATATACTTCCTACTAAATTACAATCCACCTCTGTGAGCAAATAATATCAAACAATCTATTATTACTATTTACAGGTAAACTGCTTTTTTTTCTTGTTAATTTTTTAAGGATTTTTTTTCCTCAGCTAAAATAAAGTCTGTAAAAACCGCTTTAGGCAAATTAATGATTTATATAAATAAAATTTACTTTACTTGATTGACAGCTTATGATATAAGAAACGTTTTAATGGAAAAAAACAAACAGTGATTTGTGTACATAATGAGTTTCTGTGCATCTGGAAACCTACTTTTGTTTGCATTAATAAGAATTTCATCAGAGTTGCCTTTAATAATATATATATATCTTTTAAATAAGCCTATTATGTGTATCGACAGTATAAGGCTTGACCTGCAATATAAAGTAAGCTTACATCATTTACTGTATTAAAAAACACACATAACAATGACATTTTAGGCCAGTTTTATACTACTTTTTAACTCAAAGTTTTAATTTGAATTCTTCTCAGTGAAGTAACCACATGAGGAAGTTCAGGACCAGAGAGTCTCCCTGTTGGAGGTGAACATTGATGTGGTGACAAACAGAAAGATGAGTTTTGACTCAGTGATCCCCTTAAAGCTGAAGTAGGCGAGATTGGATAGGCGAGTTATTTTCATAAAACGGTCACTATTTCCTGACAGTAGTACATGAAGCAGGTAACCTGAAAAAAAAACATGTGACTCGGTGTCCTCCGGTGCTCCTAACGGCATCTGCAAGATTTCACAGACCGGAGGAAAACAAGCAGTCAGAGCTGACCTGGGATCTGCCGTCCAGCTGCTGTCTCTGAGAGTCGGCTGTCAATCACTCGCAAACTCCGATCAAACGGTCAAACTAGGCCACGCTGGTCAAATATGAATCAATATTATGTTACGTTAATGTCTATTTCTCACCTCAAATGTTTTCAGAAACATCTTGTAGAGTACTGTTTAGCTGTAAAATGAGAAAGTTTGTGACCCGGCAGCCATGTTGAGATCTCTTCAGGGAATACCAAGCACCGGTCACATGACCGGAGCACAGCCAATAGGAACGCTCGATAGGAGCGCTTTCTCAATGAAATGACCTGTGATTGGTCAAAGTCTTCCGTTACACGCTAGATGTTCTAAAGCCTGAAAACAGAGCCATGAGGAGGTGCAGAAGTCTAGTTTTCTCTCAGAACACTTGAATTACAATATGCTGAAAGGTTATTATGGAATTTTAGCCCAATGATGCCAAAAAATATACTGCTTACTGCCGCTTTAAATGAACCTATATTTCTCTACCCAGTTGACTTTAATGAGGATGAGGTCATGAAGATGTCCATCTACCTCTAAAGATTGAGGAAGTTCCCCAAATAAAAAAACTATGACCACATGAGTTTGGGAAATCCTCCACTGCATCCAGAGCTTGTGGATCAGTATATATAAAATCCTCATAGGATGGACGGGTTGTGATGAGTGGATTTTCTTTAAAATCCTGTGTATTCTGCATTTAAGAAGCCAAGGCTGTAATCCCGTCATTTCCAGAGAATCTGAACTAATGACAAAGTGGTTTAAAAGATTACGGAGGGCTTCTGTCACAAGACTAAAGCACCACAAATGACGGCTGAACTGTACAGAAATGTCTGCGTCTCTGTCGGGAGCTGCATGTGTGTTCAAAGTGTTGGCAACATCTTTTCATATTTATAATTCATTTAAGGGCTTTTTTTTTTGACAAGGACTACACAGAAGAAAGCAGATGCAGAAATGTTTTCTAATGTAAACACAAAATTATGGTCAGACTAAAACAAACTTCAGATGTTTATCTTTGATTTTATTTTTCTTGGCATGCATTCAGCAAAACAACATTTACAAGGGAGATACCAAACATACAAATTCAGGTGTAGTATAGTACAAACCCACTTTCTCTACTAACATACAGTAAAAAAGAGAGTTTATCCAATATGAAACAAAGTGAATTTAATCACAAAACACGTCTCTGCATGTTCTCGGTGTAACAATGAAGAGATTTTTAACTTGTTGAACTGATTGAGATTTTTGTTTTTCCTCCTTTGTCTCTGATTGCTGCAGTTTCAGCTCAGTTATCTCTGGTGGAGCCAATTTACTCACAATAGGCAAATTAAGCACAGCAGAGATCAGATTATTATTACACAATCTGAATCAAAATCCCCTTCAACTCAAAATACAACTGATTTTAAATATCATATTGCGAATATATCTCCAAAACATCAGCTTTTCATGAGCTCTCTGTCTTTATAGTCACAAGGCTCACAGCTTTAATATACTAAAATGTTCCTTTACACCATGATATAGTGTATATACATACACAATATAGGTTCAGACGGATTTATTATTTCAAAGCCAGACAGCTATTTGTTTATTCTGGGTGATCAGACCTCTTTTTATGTTTAACTTAAACTCGATTGAATCATAAAGGAGTCGGAGAAAAGTCAATCTTGCCTATAAGAGGAGGTCTGATGAGCTAACTGCTGTGCCTATAGTGGATTTACATTTAAATCATGTTGCAACTCTAATGTATGTTGCACTAATAAATAAAAAAATATGCTAAATGTACCACGACTGTCTTCACAGAGAGCAGGATAGTGTGTTAGTCCATCCATTCACATTGCATGCATCATATTCCTTGGTTGCATGGTGACTTCTTCCTCCCAGTATACCAGTTTACCTGAGTGTTGGATGTAGCCGTTGGTGGTTAGTTTTTGTGTGAGCTCTCCCAAAGTGAAGCTAATGCTAATATGTTAGGTGTCTGATAATGAACAACCCCTATCACGATTAGCATTAACCTCATCCTGGGACTAGACTTGACTTCTGCTGTTGGTGTTCAGGCTGTTGAGGATGTCCTGCAGAGGGAGACAGACAGACACACTGATCACTGGCTGGCTCTGAGAGGATCATTCATATGTGTTTCACTCACAAGTACATGAGGCAATAACCAGTGGTGGAAAGTAACTTTTACTTTGACTCAAGAACTCTACTGAAGTACAATTTGAAGGTACTTTACTTGAGTATTTCCATTTTCTGCTACTTTATACATCTACTTCACAACAACTCAGAGGGAAAGATTGTATTCTTTACTCCACCACATGTATTTGATACCTTTAGTTAGTAGTTCATTTGCAGATTTATATTAATAATACAAAGTATAATCAACAAATAAATGATGATGTATAAAGATTGATCCCTTGGTGAAATACACAAGCTACCTGCAGTATATAAAATAAAAGTAATGTACACATAAATGCATCAATAATTATAATGTAATGTAATATAATATATATTATTCTGAAATGGAACATTCTGCGTGACGAGTACTTTTACTTTTTGTACTTTAAGTATAATTTGATGCAAATACTTTTGTACTTTTACTTAAGTAAAATTTTGAATGCTGGACTTTTACTTATAGTATTTTTACGCTGTGGTATTGTTACTTTTTTTTAATTAAAAGTCTGAGTACTTCTTCCACCTTTGGTAATAACTGTATATTGTTGTGACTTTGTGGTAACCAAGGTAACAGTTACAACATTGAACATATTGGAGAATGGATTATAAGTAAACTGTCATTTTATTTTTTACTTTTTGTCTATAAAAGAAAATCCAATCAGACTGATTAGCCTTTAGAAAAGGCTTTGAGGTAAAAATACTGTCATCTAAACTCTTAATTAATTAGAAAACAAAATATAACAGCGCTGCACTTACAGTAGCATTTTGAAACCCACTTCTCTCATAATCCTCCTCATATTTACCTTTAAATAAGACATCATTTAGGTGTCACCAGTCCCAGTAATTCAGCCTAGCCTGTTAATAAATCTGAAATAGATTTCTTGGGGTTTAAAGTATGTTTGTGAGCCCCTAACGGGTCTGTGGGATTGAAGAGTTTAAATCAGGTACGAGTGTTCACCGAGTTTTGAATGACTGAAAACAGTCCAGATGTGAGACAGCTGGAACTATCAGTAGTCAAGTTTTGTTTCTATTATCTCTCTCCAGAGATGTTATGAAGTATAGCAGGATGTTACAGGTGTGGTTGTCTTTCGATTATGGTTGAGAATCAAGATACTAATCTGAGTTGAGATGTTGTCAGGAAGTAAGTGTGTCTGTTTGTTTCTTGTAATGGTAGTTACTGACCTGTTTCCTTCCTCTTTCAGCAACTGGTGTCTCTCTCCTTCTTCTCTGGTGAACGCCACTCTCTCTGTCACTCTCTCTCCGGTCTGCTCTCACCTCTGTATTTGTCTCTCTCTCTCACCCATTGAACAGTAAACCAAACTGTGGGTTTGCATGTCTTTTATACACTTGTGTGTGACTCATGTGAAATTCCCCGTCTAACAGAATGACTATTAAAAAGAAAAAAGAAAATCACGCAACAAATTTGCAGTAAGATGCCATGATCATTTATGTAAATGCTGCCTACAGAAGAGTAAATGTCTTAATTTCTTTGATTCTAGCAGGTTATTGACAGTTATGTCAAAGACAATGGCAGTTTGACATCATGAATTTTAATTCAGTTATATGTTCATATATGTAACTCGTCAAAGGGAAACTGCTTTTGAGCAACATGTGTAAAAGCTGAACCTCTTCAAACTCATATGAAATGATTATAATGTGATATTCAGAGAGATTAAATAAAACAAGAGATGATTTAAGTAAAATGGATAAGAGCCATAGAGGCAGTGAAGCGCCAGTGAAGGTAACACTGAATTTCATATTAAGGCTATGATAGTTTCAGCTCTGCATGTGGAACTGAACCACCTGTTGGCAGCTGTGGCAGCTGTGGCTCGGGGTTAAATCGGGTCGTCCTTTAGTCGCAAGGTTGGCAGTTCAATCCCCAGCTCCTACTGCCCACATGTCGAAGTGTTCTTGAGCAAGACACTGAACCTCAAGTTACACCCTACCACTCCTAAATGTTTAGGTTGGGCCAAATGTCATGTATGTATGTGACAATTAAAATAAAGTTTAAGTTGCCTCTTTTCACATTTTCTACTGACTCAATAAAGAGAATTGAAGGATAAATAAAGAGGACTTGAACACAATAAGAGTTTCCTTCCCTTAAGAAATAAGACTGAAGCTGCGTCCCCTTCGTCATAGCATATTTTATTTAGCAGTAAGTATACAAATTAATCAAAACACATTAAACTAATAGGAAATAAGGCAATATCTGCGACGTCAGACATCCATGCAAACAGCAACACAGCAAGTTAAACTTCACAGATAAAAAGCAAAATGTCTGAGATTTAATACATATTTTGTGTTCTTCAAGAAAGAAGTTCTTTCCGGAGATAAATTGTGGGTGTCTCACCATCACCCACAATTTATTAAAACATTTTCCAGCTGTGAGCAGCTCCTCTATTTCCATTGTGCATTGCATTTGTCTGGTTTGTGTGAACTTCATTTAGTCCCTTTTCAAGTGTGAACACATTTTATGGTTAAAACCTGCTTACAATTAGTGTTAGTGTGAATTTGGGACACAGTGTACGAAATCTTCAGCCATGCAAGCAGCTCTTTGAAGCTGTACTTAAGACACTGGTGATTTGAGTTAAATGTTAACATCAGCATGATAACATGCTCACAACGCCGATGTTAACATGCCGATATTAAAGGAATACTTCACCCACAAAATGACTATTTGTATATCACCGGGTGTTACTTTGAATTCTTGAAGAAAACTTTGTTTTTCTCATATGCCTCCACTGTAAACGGAGAATCTGAAAATGGAGTAAATCTTTGCTGGATTGAAGTAAATGGAGTCCAGGTTTAACAAAAGCCAAACTTTATCAAAACATCTGTTTACAAAGTCTCACACATCTCGTGCAGTATAATCCAAATCTTGTTTATCCAGTCGTATGTTCACTACTTCCCAAACACCATTTTCGCCCAAATCATACTATTTAAAACACTTGGACATTTTGTCGGTGAAGTACTCCTTTAAGAAGATATAATGTTAATTATTCACCATCTTAGTGTCTAACATTTGCTAATTAGCACTAAACACAAGTACAAGCACTGATGACAAGTACATGTTACATGATGTGCCGAGGCTTCGGAGCGTATGTCGAGTAATCCAGGAAGTTTTCTGTGAAACGCGTATCGAGGCTTGTATCGTTGTAGACCAATGGCGTCATTGAAGACGCCCAAAGCCGAAATACAGTTGAGAACTTATTATATCTGAATAAAAACGAATAATGTCTCCCATCTATCATTTTCATATAGTTACACAAGCACAGTCAATGCCCTCTGCCTAGTTAAACCACTGCCGCATATCTAGAATATGTCTGCCTGTTTTACACTCTTTGTGCATTTGAAGCCCAGATGAAGCCTTGTGAAATGAACCCTTTTGCGAACTAATTTGCTGGAGAGCTTCTGTGCTTCACTAGCTGATGGGAATGTCATTAGTTTTACAGGAATTTGGTCATAAACCAAAGTGTTGAACAAGTTGTAGTTTTGACCTGGTGGTGGCGCTAGAGGAAAAGTCAGAAGATCACCAAAATCATTAGGATACATCATCTGGGAACCATGAATATCTGTATTCAAGTTTGTGCCAATCAGTCCAAGAGATGTTAAGACATTTCGTGGATAAGTGAAAACTTTGGCCTGCTGGTGGCGCCGGATGAAAAATCAGAGGATCACCAAAGTCCTTATGTTTCATGTCTGGGACGTTGGATATCTGTACCAAATTTCATGACAATTTTTCCAGTATTTGCTGCGATATGTCACTAAAAACACAAATAACCTTGTGGTGGCGCTAGAAGAAAAGTCAGTAGCGTTTGTAGTGGATACATACAGTTTATCATTTAGGATTTTGAACTTGACAACATTTTAACAGATTTTCTAACTGCGATCATTTCATTGAAGTCACAGTAATGCTAAAAACTGCCTCATTATTTCCATACCTTTACTCACACAGATATTACACATCCATTTCATATCAAGCCACCTGTACAATCACTGAACATTTTGACTGTGCAGGGTCGTGAAATGAATTGGATTTCTGTTTGACAGTTAAGGGAGTGTCACCAGCGGGGATTTTGAAAGAGACCCTTTTCCACGAAATGACTGTGATCCTGCACACTATCCTCGTTACATATCTCAGATGCCGCCTATAAACTAGCCCAGAATCTCACTGCCCGCAGTGTTTGCTTGTGGTAACCCAGTAACCAACTCATACTGCTCGATTTCTGAGAAGACAAGGTGCCTCCCCATCCATTCTCACTATCTCACTGAGCACACTTTGGCTTCATGCAAACCTTTTTTCTTTCACTCATTCAGTGTCGTGTACATCACATTCCTGTGAGCGTGTTAAAGAGGAAACACGTTATAAAAGATTGGTGATGTAGTAGTTGAAGGGAAAAGGTTGAAAGTACATGAGGAGGCGGGGGAAGAAGCAGAAATGCGGCAGGGACCCTCCCCTTCATATACTGGAAATTCACAATGTGTAATATGCCAGCTGAGGAGGCTTCAAACACAATCCTCACTTCTTCTGTCTGGCTTTCTGTCTCCTCGGAGGAAGTTGCTTTTTAAGTTTCCCTTTTCTTTTTAAAAAAGGTTATTTATTGTCTTGGTGATCAGAAAACATTATATCATAGGATAATATACACTCACCGGCCACTTTATTAGGCACACCTGTTCAATTGCTTGTTAACACAAATAGCTAATCAGCCAATCACATGGCAGCAACTCAATGCATTTAGGCATCTAGAGGTGGTGAAGACGACTTGCTGAAGTTCAAACCGAGCATCAGAATGGGGAAGAAAGGGGATTTAAGTGACTTTGAACGTGGCATGGTTGTTGGTGCCAGACGGGCTGGTCTGAGTATTTCAAAAACTGCTGATCTACTGGGATTTTCACGCACGACCATCTCTAGGGTTTACAGAGAATGGTCCGAAATAGAGAACATATCCACCGAGCAGCAGTTGTGTGGACGGAAATGCCCTGTTGATGTCATAGGTCAGAGGAGAATGGGCAGAGTGGTTGGAGATGATAGAAAGGCAACAGTAACTCAAATAACCACTTGTTACAACCAAGGTATGCAGAATATCATCTCTGAACGCACAACACGTCCAACCTTGAAGCAGATGGGCTATAGCAGCAGAAGACCACCTGGTACTAGTAGCGGCCACTTTATTAGGTACATCTTGTACCTAATAAAGTGGCCGGTGAGTGTATATGTTGAGAGACAGAGAAAGAGTGCGTCTGTTGACTCAAAGAGGAACTGACATCACATGTAGATGTTAAGTGGAAAGCAGATCCTAATCTTTCTATGAAGTTAAAGTGAAGGGACAAAACATGACATTTTGTCAAGAAGTCATTTATCACCTTCACTCATTACGTTGCCTAATTTAAGTTCTTTTTTGAGCTACTACTGTGGAAACCAGAAATGAAAGCCAGTGTGAAAGTTTGTCTATTATGATTTTATGTATTGTATTCATGTCTAGTCAAAAAATTACTTTCTTTTTCTTTTTCGCACATCTCTCTTTCAGTGTTTCCACGTGGGCAACGAGGGCTTGATTTCATTGTTTTCCTGTCATACGTGGTATATGCATGAGACGCCCTGACAGACATACAGCTGATACCATCTGATAATATTTCCAGCTCCTCTATGCCGTCATCTTGTCTGTCTGTGTCTCCTCAAAGTGTGACTGTCTGAAATGTGTTTTCAGACAGAGGCATGTAGTTTATTTTCATATTATTACCAACATCTGTTTCAGACCAAAAGCAGCTTTTGTTGTTTCTCCAAAGCAAAGTGAAACAACCGATAAACACAAGATCAACAGAGGACAGAGTTGTCTTTCATTCCTGCTCTTTCACAGCGACGTACAACAACCGCTTGGTTTCCCCTGTCGCTATAATTAGCAGGTTTAAAGGAAGTGTGGGAGGTGGAAAGACCAACGCTGGTTATGATTCAATTCCATATAGGCCTACTTTAAATATACGCACACTTCTCAGCTTTTGGGGTTATTGGAATTGATAGTCCACATCAACTGAGTCAATGAAACTTAAATACGAGGACTACTTGTACAACAAAAGTCACTTTTTTTTTCAAAATGAATGTATAAAGTTATTTACTTTTTAGAGGATTTATATAAGTAAGTTAGAAAGAAATAATTCAATTGAGTAAAATGTTATTTTTTTAATGATTCAGAAAAAAAAAAAAGATTCAGGACGTTACAATGACAAACTTTCTGAGTTTATAAGCTCAAATCACTTCATACATTGCAGTTATGTCCAGGTTTTCAATCACAAATTAGTGTCATTAAACCTGGTAATGACTTGATCAAAGGAATATCAGTCTTTGAAGGAGCAGTGTGGAGGATCTGGCGGTATCTGGCGGTGAGGTTGCAGATTGCAACCAACTGAAGTCTCTCCCGTGTGCCAAGAGCATACAAAAACACAAATGGCCCTCTCTAGAGCCAGTTGTTGTAAGAGTAGCGTAGGTCATTTGGAGCGGAGCCAGTGTGTAGAGTGTGTGTCTACGTGGGAAGTGAGAGATGAAGCAAGAAAGAGAGAGCGGCGGCAACGGGAGCGAATAACGTTGTCGACTCCGGCCGGAGCAGGAAAAGTTAATAGAGTTTGGTTTGTCGGTCCTGGGCTACTGTAGAAACATGGCGGTGCAACATGAAGGACTCCGTGGAGAGGATCCGCTCCCTATGTAGACATTACTGGCTCATTCTAAGCTAACGAAAAACACAATTTTTATTTTCAGGTGATTATACATAAATCTAAATGTAACTCAACACAGTATAGAGAATGGCCAATGCAGTGCTACTGCAGAGACCCACAGGCCATAGGCCTCAATTACTTAGTGTTGACACCAATAAATTCACAGATTCATGAGTGGGAGACGTGCATTCAGTTTAACATTACCACATTTATTGAGTTAAAGGTTAAAAAATGATTAGAAATTGATATCCTAAAAAAGGAGAGAACAATCAAAAGTTAACAATATTTATTCAACAATAATAGTTAAAATAGTTTTCTCATAAAAATTCAAACTGTCCTCCCTTTTAAATTAGAACCCAAAAAGAATACCAAAAAATCCCAAATACTAAGGCAGGGTACTGTCTGCGGGGAATTTCTATTATGACACCTCTTTAAACTCACCACGTGAGCACACTATGAACTATTTCTATACACGGCAACCAACACTGCAAATAGATAATGTATGAAACTGTAAAGAGTTACTATCACCCTTTTGGCGTACCACATGGCATGCAAAGAGAGGGGAAACACCACGACCTAGTCTACTCCCCCCACAGGTCTCTCACTGCCTGGAAGAACAAAAACAAATACGAAGGAACGTTAATCAGTTGGTTCAGGTTTACAAAGTTAAAAAGTATTTCAAGAAATAACCACCGATATACAACAGTCTGACTTGGATGTGTCCAAATCAACAAAGGGGCGACTGGACACAGTCTCTCTTTTAGTCCATGTATAACAATCAGTAGTCAATCAGGCTTCGGTGTTAAATACACCTAGGCAAAGCATTAGTCTAGCTAAAATCTGAAAAAAGAAGGGAAACATAGTAAAAATCAAATATACCTGTAAGAATACCTCGGAGGGAGTAACCCTCCTACATTACCAGCCTACTTTAAGTTACCTTACTCTTCATGGCCCTATTTCACTGGCTCTGCTGTGGCTCAACCGGGGGAGGAGCAAAAGGCTGAATCTTTCCCTAAAAAAGGTTAGATTGACCATATTACTCTTAAAATATAATATGAAATTAACAGACTTAAGTGTTTCTGTAACATACCTTTTCAGTATAGGTTTACAGAGCATCACTCTGGACGGCTCAGGACACAGCTGCACTACAAATCTATATACAAAGGAAGTGGTTAAACTCACGATAAAACAGAGTCATTTTTCCCTCCCAAAATCTCTCCCTTACCTGGACAAACAGTGTTGACCTGCCACACATCTACCAGGAGTCAGACAAAGAGACTCACCCACACCTGCCCTTATGAAGGCAGGAAGCGCCACTCAACCACACCTACAAGGGGCGGTGCTCCATGCGTAGGTGCTGGCCCTCACACTAGTGTTGGCTTTTCCTGCTTCAGCCTCCCGACCACGGCCGGAGGGGACGATAACGTTTCTCGCTGCGGAGCTCCGTCACTTCACAAGACATGGGAAACCTCTGTTGGTCTGGAGGAGCTGCAGCAGTTATTTCTGCACAAACGTCCACTGTACATTCACTAGATATTCTCAGAGCTACAAAGTCTCCTGCAGTGTGTAGTGTCCTTGCATAAACGTGAGGTGGAGCGAGAACACGCGCGGTGTGTGAGTGAAGGCAGACAGGCAGAGGAGCAGTCTGAACAGCCACACGCGAGCGCATTGGAGACCGACCCGGTAGATTTATATGTGTAAAAACTTACAAACCGTCCCTTTAAATGGTTAAAAGAAAAAAAACATAAATCAGTCAATATTTATAACAACATATTTACACATTCATGTAACAGTCATGTAACTAATAGGCTATACTAATAAGGTTTTGTCACTTTGATATCATGGAAATTTGAACTTAATTTGATTAAGTTCTCTTTGTTTGAAAGATATTAGTTCAAACAAATAAAGCCTGTTCATTTTTTGTTTCTCCTTTTAGTCGCCGCCAACCATCAGAACATTTATATCAATCAAACCAAATGCTAAGAAGATTAAGCGGACAGCATTAAGTGCCCTCCACACTGCATCTATTTTAATGTATCCATTCAAAAGCATAAAATGTTTCAGATCCTCACATATATATTTCAAAATCTAAATATAATCATAATAAATTAATATTAAATCTATTGGAAATGTTGAATGGCCATTTATGAATATGGCTCCTTTATGGATGTGTAATCAAAATACATTTTTGGTCTTGTTGTTTTGTTGATGTCTTATTGTGTTTCAGGGATTTTTTTACTCTAATAAGTGTTTAAATTGGTTTGTCGTGGAAAGTAACTAAGTACATTTACTCAAGTGCTGTACTTAAGTACAATTAATTACTACTTTATACTTACTCCACTACATTTAGGAGGAAAATACTGTAGTTTTTACTCCACTACATTTACTTGATAATTTGAGTTACTTGTTACTTTGCAGATATATATTATTAATGCAATATTTAAATCAACTAAGAAATTATTATATATTAATATAGGTTAAGATACCCAGCAGTGTATAAAGCAAATAAAATTAGCTCCTCCTTTACATTTATTTGATGAATTACTGAATTATAATTCAGTGATAGAATATATATGATTCTGAAATGGGTATGAATATGAATGAATACTTTTACTTTTGGTACTTTAAGTATTTTGACGCTAGGCATAATAATTTCTTACTTTTATTTGAGTACGATTTTGAATGCAGGACCTTTACTTGTATTTTTTACATTGTAGTATTGCTACTTTTACTTAAGTAAAAGATCTGAATATTTCTTCCACCACTGATGGTTTCATTAGCCTATTGTTTTGTAACCACTCAGCTGATGTGAGAATGATTAAAGGACGATTAAAACAAAAATAAACAAATAACACAGTAAAATTGACTAGCAATGTGAACATGAATGCATACCCTTAATTCAGAAAGCCTGTGATGTGATGATGATAACCTTAATGTCTGCTTCTGTGAAATTGTTTTCTGTACTTCTACTCCTGGTTGAGTATTTGTGATCATTGATTAATAGTTGTGTCCATGGTTTGAAGGTGGTACTGAAAACAGAATGGAAAATAATAATACAAATTTATCATAAATAATAAATAAATAAATAAAAATAAATAAAAATAAACATTTATTTTGCAGGGAGTTTTTTGTTGTTGTGAATAAATGAACAAGCTGATTACAGTAACAAAAAACAAACAGTCATTTTTTAATTTAATAAAACCTAAATACATTCTAATCATCTAGATTATGTTTGTATTCATACATGTTGAATTAGCTTTAAAGTGACTGATTAACAAAAGCAGCTAAAGAGTTTCTTTTTCGTGACACAGACATTTGAAAAAGAATATATTTCAATTCTTATCAAATGTGACAATAAAATCTCCTAAAAATGACTGAAGCAATTGTCTAATTCATTCTACATGTGAGTCCTTAAAAGCTGCTTGTGTATTTAGAGTCATCACAAATAAATTCAGCCTCTAAATCCTAAAAACTACATCCAAGACAGAAATGACTGATTAGATTTCCTCATTGTTTATCAAATGAGCAGCACTGCCATCTCCTGGTGAAGGCCAACTATTGCAGCATAATTAGTAAAAACTCAAATGTTGTGGCTTCATTTCAGATCGCAACCACTCATAACAGCAGTCAGTTGTAATTAAAGCAAACACTGATTTAAGATCCTATTTTATTTTCACCTAATTCGTTTTATGTTAAAGGATAAGTGTAAAAGACCATAACCAAAAAAGAATTGACCCTAACAAGTTTTTGTCTTTCCAAAAACTATTGAAAACACATCAATGAGCCACACTGTTGCACTGGATGACATGTTCTTTTATTACCATAAACATGGGCACTCCCAATCCCACACTCACTGTCCTGCTGCTGTAAATATTTATTAAAGCTCCAAATCTGTGTGTGAAAAAGTCTCCAACAAATGCAATGTACACTCACCGACCACTTTATTAGGTACAAGGTGTACCTAATAAAATGGCCGGTGCTAGTACCGGGTGGTCTTCTGCTGCTGTAGCCCGTCTGTTTCAAGGTTGGACGTGTTGTGCGTTCAGAGATGGTATTCTGCATACCTTGGTTGTAACGAGTGGTTATTTGAGTTACTGTTGCCTTTCTATCATCTCCAACCACTCTGCCCATTCTCCTCTGACCTCTGACATCAACAAGGCATTTTCGTCCACACAACTGCCGCTCACTGGATATTTTCTCTTGTTCAGACCATTCTCTGTAAACCCTAGAGATGGTTGTGGTGAAAATCCCAGTAGATCAGCAGTTTAATACTCAGACCAGCCCGTCTGGCACCAACAACCATGCCACGTTCAAAGTCACTTAAATCCCCTTTCTTCCCCATTCTGATGCTCGGTTTGAACTTCAGCAAGTCGTCTTCACCAC
>CAKAOI010049699.1:2089-33695 GCA_916701655.1 Sebastiscus albofasciatus
ATATATATATATATATATATATATATATATATATATAAAAGTGTGTGTGTTGCGTGGAAGTGTATGGTTAGTGTTTGTGAGGATATCACTTGTTGTTATTGTTTAAATATCTATAAAGACTTCTGGGTAATCGTAACCAAACAACATTGTGAGTGGGAAAAAATAAAAAAACATAAAAACAGATACATGGACAACATGAGGAAAAGCAATTACAAAACAGAAATTAAATGACCCTTTAAGCGACTTACAGTCAGACTATACTCACACAATTGGACAAACACCTTAGGCTACTTGTCTTTACTTTCAGGGGGAATTTCATTTAATTCTCACTTTTCCACTTGTGCAATTTTGTTAATTGTCTGTTTATTGTCAATACTGTATATACTTCTCCTTTTTTTATACTTCCTTCCTTTTAAATGGTTCATATTTTGTTACACTGTGTTAGCTGATGCTTCTTGTTTTTTGCACTATCCTCTTTGCTGCTATACACTGCAAATTCCCCCACTGTGGGACTAATAAAGGAATATCTTATCTTATCCTATAATAGTATCTGTTTCTCTGTTGCATTTCTGTACTGTAATATCAGCCAACATATATGCAGATAATACAGCTCTATTTGGGATTTATCAGTCAGACTAAACACACACACAATTAGACTAACACCTTAGGCTACTTGTCTTATAATAAAAGTTAATAAACTATTGCCATACAGCACACCCTACAGACAGCACACCCCAGAGTTTACAGACATATTGAACCAACCTGCAGGATAATGAAGCCTGATTTGAGGATGATGTCCTGAATCTCCTTAGCTTTGTGGATGGCATCTGGTTTAATGAGAGCCAGAGTTCTGTCCACAAAGATGCGAGGATGTAAAGTTGTCTCCATCTCCTCCAGCATGATGCACTAACATCTGTAACGCTAACCTTTAGCTTAGAAAGTTAGCCTACAAGTAGTTAAACTATCCAAGAACGGTTAAATAGGTTCGTTTAAAGCAGTTGTCCCTTGTTTATAATGGATGTTTGCGTTGCTAGGATACCACCACAGATCTACGGCAAGCCAAGCAGGTCAATCCGTACAACGTGAAAAGACACTAATATAATCCATCAGTAGCCTTGTCTAAAATGACAATATTCATTCGCCTCAATTTAAACACATATTACTTTCTCTCCAGTTTTAAATGCGTAATAATCTGCAGATTGTGCATTCTTTACACAAAATAAAAATATTATAGGGTGTTCTGTCCTAAACCTCTAACAATTTATCATTTAATTAATTTTATTTATTTATATTTATTTTTGTACACTTGTTTTTTGAGTGCCCTCTGGGTATTGTCATGGGTGGGATCCAAACATGTTTTTGCAATGAATTTTCAGAGTTGTATTAACAATTCAGAAATAAACTATTCAAGTCTTGACAATTCAAGTGACTAAAACGATTCAAATGACTGATATTTAAACGTGCCTTTTTTTGAAGACTTTACTTTTGTCAAATCATTGTTTTTGGATTATTGCTTTGCAGTGGTTTACAATGCAGTTGTTGCTACTGATACAAGTCTTTGTGAAATAATTTTTATTGAGAAAAGGTAAAAAAGTTCTGCTGATAATACTTATTTTATGTATTAGGGATGGACAGATCTGACATCGTCCGATACCTAGTACCAATCACGCTGCTATGTGTAAGGCAACATCAGGCTCGACTTAAAAATTGCTTTTCTAACTTTGTAAAACCAAAATGTAACAAATACATAGATGTACATTTACTGAATTGTTATTAAAATAAATCGTGCACCAGCAACTTTGTAAATAAATCTTCAAAATGAACAAGAATTACAATTCAGTGTAAACCTTTTTAATGTAGATACAAAATGGTCAAAACTTAAACAGGAATTAAAATGCCAGTATATAATGTATATAGTATGCAAACATAAAAACTGAATTGAATAGATTTGTCACCGATCCAGCTATTTGAGTCAGTATACGCCCGATATCCGATCCGGTACATCCCTATATGTATTATAATCATTGATAGTGTTGAAAGGAAGACGGCGTACGCTCTTTTCAAACAGTCTTTTATTCAAAGTCGACAAAAAGTTCTTATCGAGTTCCAATAGTGACCTGCCACACTCTGATCAGGTTGTCGGTGTAGCCAGCGAACAGGGTCTGTAAAGAAAGAAAGAAGGATGGAGAACATCGATTACTCAATTTATAGAGACTTATAGCTTACCCACTAATATGCAAATAAGTGTGTTTCTAGTTCCCCTCATATTTGCAGGACTGTCACCATTGGAGTCTCAGAGGTTAAAGTGAATGGGTATAATCACCGGGGAATAAATACTATAACCACAGATTAGTAGGATAGTCAGACATCTGTACTGGAAAGTGAGTCGTACCTGTCCATCAGCAGACCATGCCAGACAAGTGCACTGTGGGGGCTCGGCCTTGCTGTTTGTGCTGATCACTTCCTGTCTCAGTTCATCCACAATGATCTTTCCCTCCAGATCCTACTCAAGGAGAAGAAAACATCAGAGGCAGTGCATTGAGTAACTGCTCAGAAGTAGCAACGGATCAATGAGAGAAGTTAAAGCATCCAATTTAATTACACAAAGTACAACTTGGTCTAGACTAGAGCTCAGAAACAGCCTCTTTATCATCAAATAATACAGTTGGCATTGGAAGTTTCATCACTGCACTTTGCACTGTAGCTTTACTGGACCATATACTGATAAGGAGATATTTAGGATGAAGTTTTTTTACCCAAATCTTGATACTGGGGCCGGTAGCGGCACACAGCCAGTAACGGTTGGGGCTGAAGCAGAGGGCGTTGATGGTGTCACCACTGTCCAGGGTGTAGAGGTGCTTGCCTTCATTCAAGTCCCACAGCATGGCCTGGCCATCCTAAACGATGAGAGAAAGTGCGCTTCAATAACCACATTTAGAAATACAGTATGTACATGATGCTTAACAGCCAACTAGGGAGTTTGTTGCGTAACATTTTTTTTTTTTTTTTTTACAAATCAAACAATGATCTTTTAATGTGCAGGTAACACTCAGAAACAGCCTCTTTATCATCAATATTAAACAGATGCATTTAAAGTTTTCATCACTGCTGAAACCTGCAGCTAAACATAAACTGGTGCTTCACCTCAGAATAGTGGGTAAAGATCAAAAAACATTCTGTGGCAGTCTGCAATTACAAAAAGATATTTCTTACCCTTCCACCGGATGCACACAGGGAGCCATCAGGAGAGACGGTAACTGTGTTCAGGAAGCCAGAATGACCAAGGTGGTTGGTCTTCAGCTTGCAGTTAGCCAGGTTCCATACCTAGGAGCACAGGACAGGAAGATTAGAGCACACCTAACGTAGTATAAAGACCCATCACATAAAGCTATATGGGTTGTGCTCTCAACCTAAAGACTATAATCAGTGAGGTTAAGGTAAAGCATGCCAGAGATCTGCACAAAACACAGGCACAGTTGCAAGAAAACTCAAAGGTAAGTGGGAGTTTTAAAAACAACGTACCTTGACCATTTTGTCCCAGCCGCAGGAGACAATGATGGGGTTGTTGCTGTTGGGGGAGAAGCGCACGCAAGACGCCCACTCAGAATGGCCCTCTTCCTGCAAATTGAAGAGGAACATACATTTATTCCAAATGTAAGATTCTCTGTTTACCCAAGATTAGTGGTTTGTTTTATAATGTGGCTAGATGAAACTAAGCAAGGTGGGAAAAACACTGATGTCTAGAGTAAAGTGTTTTGTTTGGCAGCTTTTTGGCATAGCCACAAGACATCAACATGAGTGTGGGCAGCTCACCTGGATGGTGTACTTGCAGACTCCAAGAGTGTTCCATAGCTTGATGGTCTTGTCCCGGGAGCCAGAGACAATCTGGCGGTTATCAGCAGAAAAGGCCACGCTCAGAACATCCTTGGTGTGTCCAACGAAGTGGCGGGTGGTGATACCACTGGGGAAAAACACCACACCGAACATTTCAGAACTCAAAACTGTAGCATACTTTAAAAGATATCCAAGTAGAAGGAAGCACGTCTAATATCACTACAGCTACACCTGTTGAGAACTTTTCCAACTTTTGGTTTAAAAACGATTCAAAGATGGTGTGCACTGGCACCATCCTTGATCCAAAAATATTGCACCTTAACTCTATTGTATCATTTATTCAAAACTTTTCTTGTGGCTCAGTGAGTTCAGAGCTGTGGATGCACAGTCCAGCAAAAATGGATGCAAGAGTTGGTAAGATCTTCAGGTCCATTACTGCCTCCCATCAACACATTTAGTTCCAAGTAACACTATGACACTAAATTACAATCTTTATAAGCTGGGTAGTCCCACATAGCCAAATCTACTCCAAAGCTCTGTGTCAGCACCAAAGAAAAGGTCTCCACACATTATCATTCTGGTATAGAACAAAAAACAACACTATGGCTTATTTGTATTTCTTTAAACAAAATCACAAACATCTTGGGTGGCGAATTGAATTATTGACTTTAAACTTTGTTTCTTGCAAGAGTTGTAGACCCAAGGCCAGATCAGATTTTCCTTGCAGCAACGAAGACAACTTTCCTGCTAAACGTTTACCTGCACAATCTAAGAGAGCGGAAACAGCTTCACCACCTTAAACCCAAAAACACCTGATGTCCCACTCCCTGCACTTACGTGGTGAGGTCCCACAGGCGGAGATTCCCGTCCCAGGCACCGGACAGGGCGAACTGTCCATCTGAGGAGATGACCACATCACTTACAAAGTGAGAGTGGCCCTTCAACGAGCGCTGGGGGATGCCATAGTTGGTCTCATCACGGGTCAGCTTCCACATGATGATGGACTTGTCTGGAAAACAAATACACAGGGTATATTATAACTCAATGTCCATATATTTCATTCTTCATACACATGTTTATGCATATATGGTATGTCGCCAGTTTCCCCGATTTGTGTGCCTTAGGGTGTTGTCTGCGTTTTATTTATTTTATTTGTCGTTTGTTTTTCCTTTAACTACTTATGTTCTTTGTATTTGATTGTCTCCATTTTTGTTTGCCCTTAGTTCCTAGTATTGTCTGTTTTTGTTGATATATATCAGAAATGAGGCATGATACACACCCCACAGAAGTCTGCATCACTGGCATGCACATACTTCCTAATAAAAAAGATTCAAAACATATATTTCATCCTGTAAACGGACTTTATTAACATTACCATGCAGTGTTTGCATTGTATATTACTAAGGAAAGCTGTCAAACATGTAGTCATTAGTTATAGCAAGCTCAACCTACTATGGTTAGAAGCCAGATCCACATATTTGAGCACCTTAACTACACTTAGTATGATATTAGATATTAGTTAACTGCTTAGAAGTAGCAACGGATCAATGAGAGAAGTTAAAGCATCCACATTTAATTACACAGTACAACTTGGTCTAGACTAGAGCTCAGAAACAGCCTCTTTATCATCAAATAATACAGTTGGCATTGGAAGTTTCATCACTGCCCTTTGCACAGTAGCTTTACTGGACCATATACTGATGAGGAGATATTTAGGATGAAGTTTTTACTATTGGAAAACATACATACAGAGTATTTTTTAACCTTATGTCCATATATTTCATCCTGTAAACACTTTATTAACATTACTATGCAAGGTTAGCATTGATTATTACTTAGTAAAGCTGTCAAACATGTAGTCATCAGTTAGCAGGCTCAACCTACTATGGTTAGGAGCCAGATCCACATATTTGAGCACGTTAACTACACTTAGGATGATATTACACGTGTCACAGATGCAATGTGGGAATGTGAGGAGGAATTACAGATGATGTTTGATAGTGTCATACTATACTAACTGACGTCTTTCTCATAAGTTTGAGCAGATTCTGTGTAACATTAAAAACTATATAACGTGCATTAGTGTCTGTTTATGCATATTTATTCACTCACACCAGTATTGTAGTTAAGTTAGAGCAGTTAACTTCCACAAACCCAACTAGTGTGCTAATGCTAACCTATGTGTTTCACTCTGTTTGCTAATGTTGCTGCTTTGACACCTGAATTTCCCTCCAGGGATTAATAAAAGGTTCATTTTATCTTATCTTATGTAAACAGACTTTATTAACATTACTATGCAAGGTTAGCATTGATTATTACTTAGTAAAGCTGTCAAACATGTAGTCATCAGTTAGCAGGCTCAACCTACTATGGTTAGAAGCCAGATCCACATATTAGAGCACGTTAATTACACTCTGTATGAGATTACACGTGTCACAGATGCAATGTGGGAATGAGGCTGAATTACAGATGACGTATGATGGTGTTAGCCTAGCTTAGCTTAATTTAGCTAACCGGCGTCTTTCTGGTAGATTTGAGCAGATTCTGCTTAACATTAAATACGATATAGCAACATAACGTGCTTTAGTGTCTGTTTGTGCGTATTGGTTCACTCACACCAGTGTTTTTGTTCAGTTACAGTAGTTAACGTCCACAGACCAGCTAGCTGCTGCTAGCCGGTAGCCATGTTGTCGGAACCAGCCTTACCTCTGGACGCGGACAGGATCATGTCGGGGTACTGGGGCGTCGTGGCTATCTGAGTGATCCATCCACTGTGCCCCTTCAGGGTCCCCCTCACGGTCATCTGCTCGGTCATTTTGGCTTGGTTCGGCGGTGTCGTTCTCGAGGATGGATATGGATTATTGTGAGGTCCAGACAGACCTAGATCCTCATCGCATCAGGGCTCTGAGGGAAAGGAAGGAGAGGACCCGGATGAGGAAGTTAAGAGGTGAGAGAGGCGCGCAGGGGGTTCTGGGAGATATGGACTTTACATGCTTTTACAAGGAAAACTTTAATAAAGTAGAAATATATATATATATATTGAAATATATATTGAAATATAAATATATATATATTGAAATATATATTGAAATATATGTATTGAAATATAAATATATATATTGAAATATATATACATATATGTATATATGTGTATATATTTCAATATAAATATATATATTTTTCAATATATATATTTTTCAATATATATATTTATATTGAAATATATATATATATATATATATATATATATATAAGGAAATGAAGGAAATCTAAAATAAAATAAAGTAACATAAAACAGGGGTTATAATAAATAAATAAATAGCAGTAATTTAATTAAAAACATTAATATAATGTTATTATGTATTTTATTTATTTTGTAAATTAGTTTAATAATTACCTTACTTTGTTATTGAATGCGGATGGTAATGCTGATATGGAGTATTTAGAAGATCTTTTTTTTTACTATAGCTGTAGCTTAGATTTTCATTATCTTTTTGGAACAACATGCATTTACAGTTGTGCTTGAAAAAATATAACAACATTTTTTTTTTTAAATTAATTGGCCATTTTTCTAAATAAAAACCTTTATTAATAATACCAACATCTGCATAGATAGAATATTTCTTAAACAAAATAGTGAGTGCTATTATGTAAATAATATTAATGATGATAGCATTTTAAACTATCTTTTTTTTGGGAGGTTTAAACATATTTATGATGCTTGCAATATAGATGGATAACAATCCCATGTTGGTCAATGATTACAACAAATGTGGCATCAATTTAATAATCACAAACATTGCAACACAACCATAAGGTCACTTGTTAATTTAAAACTAGCTATTATTTCAAATTAAAGACATTTAAAGCAGATGTTTATTTTTTATGCCTTTGTTCCATCTCATCAACCAATTGTGTAACATGTTGTTTAGTCTTAGAAACAATGAGGTCATTCAACCGTAACAACGGAGGACATATGAGAATGATTTATGAAAATGTTTCTGTTTGATCAAATTTGTGAAATTACGAGCACGCTTCATCGGCCTAATGAGTAACACACCAATATGTGTCCTTCTTATTGGCATATTTGAGCCAGATGGTCCAAAGAAACACCGATGTGCCACCATCATTACCATCTGGGATCAGAAGAAGCTTTTTGTTGGTATTGTATTGTGTTGTTCAGAGTTAGTTTAAGGTCATGAAATGCACTTTTGATTTGGAGCTCTCCACTGGGTGTCAAAGGTCAACAGCAGCCCGATGGTGGCAGGGATCGATCGACACATTCAGCAGAATGCATCAGGAAATATCTCAACAACTAGATGGATTGCCATAAAATGTGGTACCGACATACATGTTCCCCTCAGGATGAAATATAGATAACATGGGAGATCCCTGGATTTTTTTCCTAAAGCGTTACCTCTCGTCACCATCTTTCGGGTCCTATCGCACACACTCATGCTCCACCGCCCCGACGGTGTGGGCGAGACGGTCGGGATCCCACCAGCCGGCGCGCGCCGGCCCTCACTTTCATTGCGCCACGGGGGCTTGCTTGCACCCTTTGACTCGCGCTGCGTTACACTCCTTGGTCCGTGTTTCAAGACGGGTCAGGTTGGTTGCAGACATCGCCGCAGACCCCTGGCGCCTTTTACGTGGGCCAAGGCCTGCCGTGTGTCGCTCACACCCTCCAGCTGGCTGTTAACGCGGGTCTTTTGGCACCGAGAAGTACTCGTATCGGTACTTGGTATCGGTGAGTACTTGTACTTGTACTCGGCCTGAAAAAGGTGGTATCGGTGCATCCCTAATACATAATATGTCAAAAATACCAGGATATCCTACTACATCTGGCCACATTTTGCAGCAAGCCGGTATGCTTTTCTGTCTATTCTGACACACAATCCTTTGCGCAGCAGACATATGACCAGGGTCCAGGTTAAAGGCACAATGTTATGATGAAGTAGTATGTCCCATACTGCATGCAACAGAACGTACTATGTAAGGGCAGACTGCGTAAAGTATGCAGGTATGCGAGTAGCAAGTGTCATATATTTTAAGAGATTGTTAAACTTCTTTTTACACTGTCAATCATAAAAACTGATTGCTTTCAGCCTTGCAAGAGTCTGAGGCTGTGGATTTGTCACCTATGAAGGTTAAAAAACAGTTTAGCTCCCATGTCCCTCACAAACATGCAGGCTAACTTTGAAAAATGGCGACCATCACCGGCCATGTTGGAAATGATCTTTTTCATGGTTTGGCCTAAAATGCTGAACACTACATGCTATCTGGGACTTTTAGGGAGGAGGAGTTCATATATGATGACCTATCTTTGACCTTAAAATCCACGATTTTCAGCTCCATAAGGTAAATTTTTCAAACTTGTTATAGAGCCTTTGTATTAGGCTCTAATAAATGCAAAAAAAAATGTTGACTTATGAATAGTAAAATTACAAGTAAGTACACGGAGGTCATCTCAGAGGTCAAAAGGGGTCAACGTTTGTAGTTGATGAGAAACAAACCTTCGCTCTCCACCGTCACAGAATTGCTGGAGATGACCCAACTACATTCATATCTTTAACTCACAGTACCACATGTTCTTTGGATAATAAAATGTTATGTTTACTTTTCTAAATAATTACATGCCTATGTGTTATATCATTGCATTTTTATATATATATATATAAATGCAGTATGAGGTAGGGTTTGTTGGGTTGTTAAAGGAATGAAACTGAATAATTTTACAGGATTATGATTTAATGGACAAAAAAAACAAACAAACACATGAAAATGGAGAGTTTCCTTCAGTCTAAATGTTTAGTTGACCAGATTTCACGTTATACATTTTTTTTAGACAAGTAATTACAAAAATAGCTTAATTCTTTTACAACCAAATACACAACCACAAAAAACATTCTCACAAAGTCGAGCTAATACTGCGATATATGACTTGCTAAAACACCAAACTGTATTCAGACACTGTGACTCCATTAAGCCTTAAAAAAAACAACAACAAAAAACAACAGAAACTGATGGAATCTGCAAAAAGAAATAAACACATATGATAATGTTAAGTGACAGATAACCATCAGCTTCCAGTGAAATAATGCTAAGAAGCGTGTGGGACATTACATCATATTTATCCCACCGATATGGAAATGGCCCTGTGTGATGTCGGTAATTCAACTTTGCACGTTGCAGGCTATACTGTAAAATGAGCTTTGCAAAAAGAAAGCTGATAAGAAGTAATTTCAGACCTAAACAGGAACTACCGCTGCACAGATATGTGGCTATTGCAACATAATGTGAGCCCACTAGTGGATAAAGTTTAATTACAAAGAGGAGGTCAGCATTACCGATGTACTCCAACACTGTTATCCTTCTACTACACTGCCCTTTGAACAAAGTACCTCATTAAAATAGCAAATTCCACCTCCACTTTTTCCACACATCACATATCCATCTGTGCTCCTCTGATTCATTTGAAGATCTTGTATAAAATAATACTTAGCAGCCTGTATGTTGATAATGAATCTGAAGATAATCAACCAATAAATCAATGAAAATGTAATAAATGACTGGTTGTCAGTCATGCCTAACGATTAACCAGAATATATATTGCTCAATGCTATTCATATTGCATCAAAAAGTGCATGTAGAATATACAGATGTCCACTAAGAAACTTAAACACAAATTTTCCATTCATGTGTATTTCTGTCCATGTAAACAGAACCAAATACGTGTAATCTCTGTCCTGTATGCATGTAGCCAAATATCTGAAAATAGTACATCAGTAAATCCAAGTACAATTCCTTCTTTTCCGACGTTCAACATTCTTTTAAACACTAAACATGTGTAACTGTAAATATGTGTGTGGTTTTGCATGTGGATGTGCAGAGCAGAGCGTTAACATTTCAGCACCAAGAAATTATTCCATCTGAGAAAAAAAATGTATTACAAAGACAATAAAAGTCATCTGATAGTAAAACGTTTTGTGATAATTGAAAAAAAAAGAAGCACACTCGCGAAATGCAAAATAACTGACAGTTATAAGCCATCGTCCTAAAGTGTACTTGTTGAATAAAAATGACCCCCAAAAAAACAATGGTTGTGTATACATTTGATTCAAAAAGTCTGTTAGTCCTTCAGTCCAAATGACTCATATTGATTGAAAAATATCAAACAAACAAACACGCATTTAAGTCAGCAGCAAGAACTTACACTGTTATCCACACTGGCCAACAGTAATTAAACATCATCAGTGATCAAAGGGATAAAGATCAGACAAAATGCATCGCTGAAAATTATTAAGAAAAATAATTTTGATTGGCAATCATTTGTCAAAACACTGGTTTAATTATGAATACTGTCAAATGGTTCCTTCAAATCTGGCCTTGAAGAGTCGCTATCGATATATTCCACAAACATGGCGATGCACAGGAATGCAAAATGTAACTGGACAAAAATATAACAAAACAACACACGAAGTCACCACTAACAGAAGTGTAAGCCACAATAAAAAGGTAGACTTACTGACTTTTCTGAGTGGCTTGTTCAAATGGAAAGACCTTTTAAAGAGGACCTATTATGTTTATTTTCAGGTGCATACTTGTATTTGGGGTTTCTACTAGAACAGGGGTCAGCAACCTGCGGCTCCGGAGCCACATGCAGCTCTTTTGCCGCTCTCCAGTGGCTCCCTGTGGATTTATAAAAATGGAAATGAATAACTGCTTTTTGTTTACATTTTCATTTTTATTTATCATTGTTGTAGGTCTATGGTACGACGGTATGACGGAGTATTAGGGCCACACTGAGGATAAATAAATAAATCTGAGATTACGAGAATGAAGTCGTAATATCACGAGAATAAAGTCAGAAGTTTACGAGAAAAAAGTCGTAGTATTATGAGAATAAAGTCACAATATTATAAAGTAGTAATTTTACATGCTATTTTCTTTTTTTCTTGTAAAGTTATGACTTTTTTTCTTGTAAAGATATGACTTTATTCTTGTAATATTACAACTTATATTGTAACTCCATCTGGCGTAAACTTTGTAGCTTTGCAGACGTTTTACATGCACCAAAAAAATATATATAACACACTAAAGGAAAGAGAAGAAACACAAAAGCATAATAGGTCCCCTTTAAAGGCTGCTTATAGAGAGTCAAAGTCCCCCCCCTTCCGGTGGACCCCATGGGACCTTATTTCGGGAAAAATATGAACGGCAGTCAACGGAGGGAGACAAATCCTGTTTTTTTGATCCCGTTTGAATTGCGCCATGAATCACACATATGATGTTTCTTAATTTAAAGGTCCCATATCGTGCTCATTTTCAGGTTCATACTTGTATTTTGTGTTTCTACTAGAACATGTTTACATGCTGTAATGCTCAAAAACAACTTTATTTTCCTCATACTGTCAGCCTGAATATGCCTGTATTTACCCTCTGTCTGAAACGCTCCATTTTAGTGCATTTCAACGGAGTTGCAACAGAATTGCGTTGCTAGGCAACAGTTTGGGTCCATGTTTACTTCCTGTCAGCTGATGTTATTCACATTCACTGCAACAGGAAATAAACTGGGACACATTTAGAATGTTTACGTTTAAAACCGTGTTATGGTCTAAATATTGTATATTTGTGACATCACAAATGGACAGAAATCCTAACGGCTCGTTTCAAACGCACAATTTCTGAATACAGGCTGTGTGTATTTCTCTGTATATTGAGCACTTCAATACTTCACAGAATGTATAGAGCACTTAAACCTGCTTTATAATATAAAAGACATGAAAATCTCACTTTTTACAATATGGGACCTTTAAATTGACAAACATCATAATGTGTGATTCATGGCGCAATTCAAACTGGATCAAAAAAAGATGTATCTCTCTCTGTTGACTACCACTCGTATTTTTTCTGAAATAAGCTCCCATGGTGGTCCACCGGAAGAGGCGGGACTTCACCTCTCTATTGCAAATGAAAATGAACCAACTGTCGTTCGAGCTTTCAATGACGGACCCCAAATCATACAAGCTGTCAGGATGCTAAACAACGCTGTGCCTTGTCATGATCATGCATGTAATTAGTGAAAAGCTTTACAGAAGAGCCATACAAGAGATCACCACCACCTTGTTCAATGTATCTATGCAGTAAATCCTTCCTTATGTGCCAGTGACGTCAGTGACTCCCAAATAACTCTGACAACATCATCATCAGCCAACCGCAGGTGTGTCCATTTCTTCTCAGGTGAATGTGGAAATGCAGGTTTCTCTGTCGCCCCCCCTCCTGGAGAGAGAGATCTGAGTGTTCAGTGTGATGCCGAGAGGCTTCACATGGCTCGCTCTGCTTCATAAAAGGCCAGTCTGCCCCTTGTTGTGCTTTCTGCCTGTCTACGTGTCCTTTCTCCACCAGGCGCCGCGCTCCTTCAGGGCTGAGAGAGACGCTTGCGTTTGAGCTTCTGTCTCGCCATTTCCTCCTTTTAAAAAAAACAAGAGAGAGAGGAGAAGAGAGCACTGACCCCACGTTCCTCCATCTGCCACTCCCCAAAGAGATCTGTCCATCCATCCAGCCAAGCGTCCGTGAGTCACACCGTTATATCCACACAGCGTTCATGATTACAATCAGGCAGGCTTTGTTAGTGAGGCCGCTAGACGTTCATCTGGACTGTCCTTTAAAGTCCAACTGCCAGTTCAGTTTCTTCTCTTCCATAAAACCCATAGCTGGATCTCTAGAGTTTTAAAGTTTGTAATACTGTAGACGCAAAAATGTCCTTGTTAAAAAAAAAAAAATCTCAATATATTATATAAAATGTTTTACGAAAAAAAATCTAAAAAAAGGGTTGTTGGTGTAGTATTCAACTGCAATATATACCATATCAATATGTACAGACTCCATGCTGCTGGTTAGTCATCACTGCAAAAGAAGAATAGTATTGATTATTAGTAGCATTATCCACAACATTAATCAGTTCTGATCTCATGCTTTATGCAACGACAAGCTCACACACTGTAATATACTTACAAAATGCCCCTGTGTCAAATCAGAGTCAAGCAGTGAATTTAATGCCGACGATCCACGAGTAATATAATGTATGCTTTGGTTGCACATAGTGTTAGCTTTTTACTACTCTCATAATAAAATGCTAATCATTAGTTAAAACAATATGCTTTAAAAAATTAAAAAAAGGTTAGACGTCTTTAACGCTCACCTTGTGCCAGCAGCCTGGTATGGGCAGCCCGTCATGTCCCTGCAGAGAGACAACACCATGTTAACGGGCCAGAAGATGTTCTGTGATACTTAAACACACCTCACAGTCCTGCCGATTTGAGGTTTACACTCCCTAACTGATGTTATAAAATAAAGCAACGGTGGAGGCTGAGCTGTAATTATATTTATATATATAATTATATTTTCCAATAATCTGTAGTTTACTTAAAAGGAATATTTCTAATTACTCTAACACATTCCAGACAAGTACTTTTTCAGTTGCTTCTAGCCTCGTTATTTAAAAGGGACTGTTTGTAACTTCTTACACGTATACATCAATCCGGGTCGGTGTCTCATGCACGCTCGCGTGTGTCTACGCTGTTCAGACTCAGACTCCAACACAAACTACACGGAAGCACCAAAACCTCTTAGTTGTATCTAGTGAAGCCCGTCTGGAAAACAGTGTTGGCCGCGGTCGGAGAACGCGGGGGAGACCGTAGCTTTGGTCTCCAGGGCCAGAGTCTCTGCTCCTCTGCTCGCCTGCCTTCACTCACACACCGCGCTCGTTCTCACTCGCTCTCTCACTCCACCTCTCACGTGCAGAAGAGTTAGTAGCTCTGAGAATATCTAGTGAATGTACAATGGACGTTTGGTCAGAAATAACTGCTGCAGCTCCTCCAGACCAACAGAGGTTTCCCGTGTCTTGTGAAGTGACGGGGCTCCGCAGAGAGAAACGTTATCGTCTCCGACCAAAGCTACGGTGTCTCCCCCGTTCCCTCCGGCCGCGGTCGGGAGGCTGAAGCAGGAAAAGCCAACACTAGGATCAGCATTGATTCATGGAGAGACCTCTGTCTGGTCAGCTAACATTACTGCCAAGCAGCTGAAATAGAGAGTGATATTGTGGTTTTAGCTGACGTGTGTCTCCTCACTGTGTTGAGCGATGCTCCTTCATGTCTATGTAGAGCGAGCGCGAGCGCGAGCGCGAGCAACAGGACGCTGACTTTTGTTGACATAACAGCCACAGGTGAAGCTGTTAACAAGACATTTCTGATTCTTACAAACAGTCCCTTTAAGTGTGAATGTCTCTCTTTACGGTGAATACTTTACTAGACATACAGTACACGAGGTATGGGATGGTGACTGAGAGCACATGCATAACAGAGTTTGAGAGGTGAAAAAGACTCGAAACAAAGTGCTTGAATAGAAAATACAGAAAAAGAGAGATAGCAGAGAGATTACTGTACCACAGGACAGGGGGCCTCGGGGCCGGAAGGAGGAAGAGGAGGAGCTGGAGGAGGGGAAGACAGCCCTGCCTCCTCAGACACACCTTTAGTCTGATCACAACCCTGTCAGCAAAGAGCCGGGTACACATTCACAGCATTGAGGAGGAAACAAAGAGAAAATGACAGAAACAGTACTGAGAGAAGGAAGCAGGGAGATATTGAGTAAGGTGAGAGGAAAGTGGTGGTAAATAAATGTAAATACGTACCACAGGACAAGGCTGGTCCAGGCCTGGAGGACCCTGCTCTCCCTTCTGGCCCTTTAGACCTCTCTTTCCCATCGTTCCCCTGTCGCCCTGGACACGAGGAGGACAGAAGAAAAACAGTGAGAGGAAAGAATATTGAACTGGTTGCATTTTAACCCTCTGAGACCCACAATAGACCCGTCTTTTTTAGCAAGTCAACCGTAGAAGTCACATAGAAGTGGTGCTTCGACCTCAGAGAGGTTAATGAAGATAATGAAATACTTCTCTCTGTGTTCTGTACTAACCTTGTCTCCTCTGTCCCCTCGGTCACCCTTCTCTCCCGTCAGACCTGGGAAACCCTGGACATAGAAGCACAAAAACGAGGTCAGGGGGCAGATTATCACTGGACACTGATTGAAGTTCAGTTCAGTTGAAAATGATCTAATTAAAAATGTCAGTGTGAAACTCACATCTAGTCCGGGCTCCCCTGGTCTGCCCTGCAAACACACATTCACACATATAAATATAAATCACAAATGTATGTTGTATTTAAAGGTCCCATATTGTGCTAATTTTCAGGTTCATACTTGTATTTTGTGTTTTTACTAGAACATGTTTACATGTTTTAATGTTCAAAAAACCCTTTATTTTCCTCATAATGTCGACCTGAATATGCCGGTATTTACCCTCTGTCTGAAACGCTCCATTTTAGTGCATTTTGACGGAATTGCCACAGAATTGCATTAACATTGCTAGTCAACAGCTTGGGTCTATGTGTACTTCTTGTCAGCTGATGTTGTTCACATACACTGCAACAGGAAATAAACTGGGACACATTGAGAATGTTTACATTTAAAATTGTGTCAAGAATCAAATATTGTATATTTGTGACATCACAAATGGGCAGAAATTCTAACGGCTTGCTTCAAATGCAGAGTTTCTGAATATGAGCTGTGTGTATTTCTTTGTCGATTGAGTGTTTCGATACTTTCACAGTATTTATATAGGACTTAAACCTGCTTTGTAATAAAAAAACATGAAAATCTCACTTTTTTATAATATGGGACCTTTAAGACAATAAAAAAAAAGTAGTAAACACTTTTGATGGAGGTGATCTTGTGCTTACTTTTTCTCCCTTCGCACCTGGAAGACCCACTAACCCTGCAGACCCAGCTGGGCCCTGGACACCGTCTAATCCCTGCAGTTAGAGTACATTATCATCATCTGTATCATGCCCAGGTATATCATACTTTATTATAATAACAGGTCACTCACTCTGGATCCAGGAGAACCAAAGTCCCCCTTCTCTCCCTTCATCCCGTATCCAGGCTCACCCTGTGTTATAGAAAGACGGGAACACTGAGTACCAAACAACACGTCATCATAGCCTCCATCACATGTACTACTGTAGATGATGTTGCAGTCTTACCTTCGGACCAGGCATACCGTGCAGCCCCTGAAAGACATGGTGTGCTGTGAGTGTAACGGCTACAGGTGCAAACAACAAACTAGACTTGAATAGTTTCTATAAGTACTCACCATGGATCCAGGGGACCCGGGAACCCCTGGTGGGCCAGGTGGGCCTGGCTGGGAAATCATCTGAACCTGAGCAACAAATTAGACTCAGGGATTAAAAAAAAAAATGTATTCAAACATCTAGAGTGAGAAAAATAAATGGGCTAAAACACACACAATAAGTGGTACAGTAAGATGTGTGTTGCACTGACCAGGTTGTCGTCCATCCTGCAGTTGCCTTTCTCTCCTTTGTGTCCGTCTATACCCTGAGACCACAAAGAGCAAAGATGAACTCCCAGCTGTTTACGTACTTCTGGTGTATTAGAGAGTCGACGTGTTTTACTGTCACTACTTACGGCCGGCCCAGAGAGCCCCATCTCGCCCTTCTCTCCTCTCTCGCCAGCTGGTCCCGTCTCACCCGTGTCCCCTTTAGGTCCCTGGAGGGCAAAGAATCAAGAAGAGACGTCACGTTCGGTTACATTAAAATAAAACATAAACAAGACATTTCATAAGCCTGTGTGTGATTTGGCAACCGTACCTCCTCCCCATCGACTCCTGCTGGCCCGGGTAATCCAAGCTCACCCTGGAAGACAACGAAGAGAGGAAAACTTGATGAATATGACTGGCTTTAACATCAAATCGCACAAACTCAGGTTTTAACACAAGAAACACAGAAATTTGTCTTCGGTTCGCGTGTGCAAAAACTGCTATTGAAATAGTACATTAAAACAACATATCACATCCAGATAGGAAACATTAAAAACACTCAAGATAAAGTTAAATATGTGGCAATACTTTCATGATTGGGTCCTTACCTTTTCCCCTGAAAGGCCCGGGGGTCCAGGTGGTCCAGGTGGGCCCTGCAGAAAGGCAAGATATTGAGCGAGTGATACTGTTTATATGCCCCAGATAAACTTCACAACATGTTCTAATCTTACACTGAATTACAATTTATCCATCGTGCACCTGCAATAATGTTTGGGCCACTGGGGGGCGGTGGAAACAAGCTGTAAACATTTAAGACCACCTTTTTTAAGTTGATAAGGTGAACTTATTAGCAAATAGTTGCTTTTTTTGCGCGTCAAACATTCGTTAGGAGTTGTGTTTGAGTCCACCTGAGAAATAGGTGTCCAGTATTTACTCTCCTTTTAGTTATCGTTCGTTCTCCACGGACTCCTTTAGGGAAATACCTGCCTCTTTAGCTGCTGAATGCTCCACAATGTTCACCAGCTAGTCACTATCTTTGTCTCCCTGCTGTTTGGTGCTGGACAGGTAGCGTACAGTGATTTTTTAGAGCCTTTTTTACTAAAACATTGCTGATGAGAGCTGTGAGATTGAATAGTAAGAGCTGAAACTTCATCCAGAGAGCCGAGGGGAACTGCAGAGATAATTCATCACTATGGACGAACCTTTGAGAGGTCATGTGATCTGTTGTTAATATAAAAATACTGATGATGAGAGCCACTTTGATTACATTTGTCATTTGCAGACATGTTGTTTATATATGTGGCTGTTTACTCTGTTTATCAGAATGGTGGAAAAACTGGGAACAGCGTGAGGCTTGAACGTGGGCCAACACCGAAACAATCGGCTGATTGATTTCACAACGCCGGCCCGACAGTAAACAAAGCTTCTTTGGTTCAGTCCGTTCGCTGATCACACAACCAACTTGAAGCAATTTTTCAACTGAGCTGAATGTGGTTTTGTGGTACACAATTATAGCTTGGCATCATTTTTCATCATTCTGTTGATTGTTTTGATGCAGGAAAGGAGGAGAAACAGAACTGTCACTTTACTGTATGCAACACTAACGAAGGATGAAGAATAGCACATCACATCCATCCATCCATCCCCGTGCCGTCTTCTATGCTGGTGGCTGAGTGACAGCCTCTTAAATCACGCTCCTTAATCTTCACATCCACAGTTACTTCTCCCTCTGAAGTCCGCGGTCATCTTGAAGTCATAAACCCAAGTTTCCCTCCCAGAGGTGTACACGCTGATTCTCTCCATTTCTCCAATTTCTAACTTTTTGTTTTTCCTCCATTTGAGCAATGGAAACCAACAGATGTTTACAAACAACTATGTGATCTGAGATATTCCATCAATTGGAAAATGGAAGGCTGCTCGTGCAAATAATTATAAAACAAAGCTGTAAAATAAATGACAGTAACATGCATCATCGCCCAAAAAACAGCTTTTCACACTCAAGACAAGTGAATGGATCCTAATACCACGAGCTGTGTGGCTGATGAGCGCTCCCCGCTTCACGGATATAGAAACTCTGGCTTGCGTGTGATTTGGTGCCAACTGATCAACGTTGGCAAGAGGCTCCCTGATAAGATCTCAGGTTCGTGTTTTCACAGTAACCGTCTCACGCTGTAGACGTCTACAGCGTTGCATGCAGGAGCACCATTTCAGATCGGGTCCGAGGGGACATGGTGTGCATAGTGGTTTTTAATCAAATACACACTCCGCTGCAGAGATAGTCATCTGTTATTAGCATGTAGCACGGTACACGGTGGAGTCAAAGGGTCTTGTGTACGAAGAGGGATATGTAACTGAGACTGTGGCGACTATGAGGGGGTTCCCCTCCCTCACTCCCTCCTGACGCATTCCCCTTGTGCACTCAGTTATGTGGAACACAAATGCATAGATAAAAGAAAACACCATGCTGCCCTGTAGCAAGTCACAGCCACGTATTGTGAGGCACATTAGCATGAAAACACACAGAACAATGCAACAAAGGCTGTTGATTTTTCTGCATGATTAAGCGTCGAGCTTCTCGAGGCTCCGTGTTATCTGATAGAGGAGCACAGCTGTACTGTATTTGCTGCGTTTTAATCCCAAGTGAATACACAAGAGAGCCTGGTAGACTAGTAAACCGGGGACATTCAGTCTTTAGATGTGGCCTCTGTGGAGCGACATCCAGTACATCTGAAGGATGAAGTTCTGGGTGGAGGGCATCCACAAAAACACACAGATCCACTGGATGAAGCAGGCGTGGATACACACAGGTTGGGTGTGTGTGAGTTTATACAAGTCTGTGTGAGCATAATGCATCATCATCAGGTCAGGGGTCAGCAACCTTTACTATCAAAAGAGCCATTTTAGGCAAAAAAACCAAAAAACAAATCTGTCTGGAGCTGCAAAACATTTGATCATTGTGATGAAGGTAACACAGTTTATAGTCTAAGTATATAGTATATAAGTCTAATGCAGTGAGGGACAAAGAGACAATGTAGTACGGAGTATTATAGCCACATTGAGGGAAAAAAATAAATCTGAGATTTAGAGAATAAAGTCATAATATTACAAGAATGAAGTCATAACTTTACGAGAAAAACAGTCTTAATATTACGAGAATAAAGTCATAATTTAATAAGAATAAAGTCAGAACTTTACAAGAAAAAAAGAAAATAACACGGAAAATTACTACTTTAAAATATTATGACTTTATTCTCATAATATTACGACTTTTTTTTCTTGAAATCTCAGATTAATTTTTTTCCTCAATGTGGCCCTAATACTCCGTCGTACCGTCGTACCATAGACCTAAAACAATGATAAATAAAAATGAAAATGTAAACAAAAAAACAGTTATTCATTTCCATTTTTATAAATCCACAGGGAGCCACTGGAGAGGAGCTGAAGAGACGCAGGTTGCAGACCCCTGTCATAGATGTTAGTTACTGATCACTTCACCCAAAAAAACCCATGCAGGAACAACAGCAGATTACCGAAACACTGATGGTGTCGATGGCCTGTCGAGAAGAAACGGCGACATGTTCAGTTTTGCGGTTTTAGAGAAGAAAATATTCAGATGTGTTTCTTACCACGCTACCATTTCTGGACTTGTTTAAGTTTTGCCTGATGTTTTATAAATTGATATTCAGTGATGGAATATGAAATGCAACCGTATAATGGTGTCATTGACGCTTTAATATCACTCACCTGGAAAGCATCTAGAAGCTTCCCGTTGAAGTCGATGATGTCCGAGGAGCCTGTGGCGCCTTTTTCACCAGGATAACCCTGAGAGGCGGAGAATGAGAGACACTTAAACAAACTGAAGATAATCAGAATATGAGAGGGTCATTTTACAGGTCCGCAGATTTCATAGTAATTAGGTGATAATTAGCAAGTAACCTATTTGAAATTTCTTTAGAATTACTGACAAATTACCCCAATATTTACTGTAAAATGAAGTGCTACCTACAAGAGTTTATCACAGAATGATTTTAGAGGGTTAATAATACACTTACCATGGAGCCCTGGAGTCCTTGCTCTCCTATTTCCCCTTTGTCTCCCTGTTTGATCACACATATGGCACATTATGATAAAACTCTCTCACACAACAGATATTTAACATGTTTTATATACTGTATAGTGTAGAAATAATATGACAGGTAAGATATTCATCATTGGTCTTCTACCTTTAATCCTGGGTGTCCATCCATGCCTCTCTCTCCTTTTTCTCCCGTACCTGACTCGCCCTGTTTCACAGACACAGTAAACGTTCAATGCATGAAAAGACATTAAAATACTTCATATGAAAGCTAACCGATGCTTCTCTGTACCTTCTCTCCCGGGGGACCCTGTGGGCCGGGATAGCCGGGCTCACCGTCTTCTCCCTGTCGGTTCATAAAAAGTCAATAAACGTCAAGAATGCAAACGTTTTTGTCACATGATGCGTCACATGACACTTGAGAAAAACAAGAAGTAAAGTCAAGGTAATCTATTAATGATCGTACCGGCTTCCCAGGTAATCCTTGTGACCCCTGAGGCAGAAATATATTTGGTTACCATAATTATCCAGAGAAAGACAAATCATCACCGCAGACTTATAATAAATTAGTAATTCATGAACAACAATCAGACGGTTTGAACTGGATTTAATCTGCACTCACCTCGACGCCATCACGACCGGGAAAACCCTGAGGAGCACAGAGAGAGAAACTTAGGCTACGTTCTGAATTGCAATACTTTTTAATTTTTACTTTTAGTACTGCAGCTGCACTTAAAAAGTATGTACTGTTGGTAACATACTACTTCATCATAACATTGTGCCTTGAACGTTGACCCTCTTGCTCATATATCTGCTGTGAAAAAAAGCAGAAAACGCATGCTGGCTTGCTGCAAAATGCGACCGAATTTAGTTTGACATCCTGGTATTTTTGCCATACTGCATTTGACATACATTTATTGGGGCACACTTAAAGCATCAGGAGGCGAGGTTGGAGCAAATATGATTAAACAAAGTTATTTTTATAAAACAGTCGCTATATGGTGACAGTAGTACATGAAACAGGTAACCTGAAAAAAAACATGTTCCTCAGTGTCCTCCGGTGCTCCTAACGGCATCTGCAAGATTTCACAGACCGGAGGAAAACAAGCAGTAAGAGCTGATCTGTCTATGAGAGCCGGCTGTCAATCACTCTGAACTCCGACCAAACGGTCCTGATCAAATATGAATCAATATTCTGTTACGTTAATGTCTATTTCTCTCCTCAGATGTTCTCAGAATCATCTTGTAGCACGGTTTAGCTGGAAAATGAGAACGTTTGTGACGCCGCCGCCATTGTGAAATCTGGTGAAGGAACGCCAAGTTCTGGTCACATGACCGGAGCACAGCCAATAGGAACGCTCTCTCAATGAAACAACCTGTGATTGGTCAAAGTCTCCCGTCACGGGCTAGATGTTCTAAAGCCTGAAAGCAGAGCCATGAGGAGGAGCAGAAGTCTAGTTATCTCTCAGAACACTTGAATTACAATATGCTGAAAGGTTATTATGGGATTTTTAACAATGATGCCAAAAATATATACTGACTACTGCAGCTTTAATCTTTTTCTGGCATACTAAACATACGGTAGTATGGGAACTGGAACGCAGTTATGGTCTCTCTTGACATCAGGTAAATCTCCATTAAAAGAGTCGACCCACTTTAGCCACTAGATGTCAGTGTTTAACAAAGCATGACCAGTCCACGGACAAACACTTATCCTGAGTACATACAGACGGGGGGATAAAGGTAAAACAAGACGCTTCTGCAGGGCACGATTGTAATTGGTGGCAGGAGATGACTCTGGAGCCCTGGCCCCCCAACACAAACACAAACAGTATTCAATGTCCACTTTTTCAGCATCTGTCCATCAGTGATGTGCTTTATTTGGGTAAACAGACGTATCTGAGGGCCAGGTGGACGCGTGCTTGGAGCAGCTAAACATCTGCTATGAAGTCATCCATGGCAGAGACGGCTTAGTGGGATTATGTGCAACAGCCCTCCATCTCTTTCTCTTTCTCTCACTCTCTCTTTCTACTGTGCTATCAAGTAGTTGTGTTTACTTGATCACTCAGGGTGCTGTAATAAATGCATAATAGAAATTAGAGGTTATTAGCCTTCTGCTCCGTCCTCATACTTTACAATATAATGTGCAGAAGCTACTTCGATGTGTCCCAGCTGGTTTTTCTTCCTCCAGCACATACAAGCTGTCATCCTGGTCCTCTTTCAGTCCCATCCTCATTCGCTCCAGCAGCTTTTTAACCTCTTCATCTCACCCCCTCTATCCTACCTTCTCCTCCTCCTCCCTCATCACCTTTTGATCTTTCCTCCTTCTCAGCAGCGGGGAACAAATCGCCGTTGAAAATAATTTTTTAAGCACTTCTTTTATCCTGAGCGCATGAAGGGATGGATGAACACCAGTTCAGATGTCAAATACATTTTCCGATTATGAACGAGTCTAAATTTACGTAAAACGATGTCCTGAACTTAGATGTGTTATTTACGGACACCACACATCAGACAGAGACTAGCTGCAACTTAGTTCGAGCTGTCATTCCTTTACTTCTCACTTTATGGATACAAACGACGATGGTTTAAAGAAACCCACACTGGCAAGCTTGCTCACTTTCTCCAGACATCTGCCCACAACATGGAGCGCCTCTTAGCACCACTCGGCTTTGTTTTGCTGTTTTCGGTTTTGCAACGCCTTTAAAGCTGCAGTAGGCAGTATATATTTTTGGCGTCATTGGTCAAAAGTCCCATAATAACCTTTCAGCATATTGTAATTCAAGTGTTCTGAGAGAAAACTAGACTTCTGCTCCTCCTCATGGCTCTGTTTTCAGGTTTTAAAACATCATTGAGAGAGCGTTCCTATTGGCTGTTGGATGTGACCAGAACTTGGCGTTCCTTCACCAGATTTCACAATGGTGGTGGCGGCGTCACAAACTTTCTAATTTTCCAGCTAAACCGTGCTACAAGATGATTCTGAGAACATCTGAGGAGAGAAATAGACATTAACGTAACAGAATATTGATTCATATTTGATCGTTTGGTCGGAGTTCAGAGTGATTGACAGCCGGCTCTCATAGACAACAGCTGGACAGCAGACCTCAGATCAGCTCTTACTGCTTGTTTTCCTCCGGTCTGTGAAATCTTGTAGATGTTGTTAGGAGCACCGGAGGACACCGAGGCACATATTTCAGGTTACCTGTTTCATGTACTACTGTCACGATATAGTGACCGTTTTATAAAAATAACTTTGTTTCATCATATTTGCTCCAATCTCGCCTACTGCTGCTTTAATCAACTTGGAGAATACATTTGAAATCGACTAGATTACAGGACGGGCTTCAACCCGTCTGCTGTTAGTCATTTTTCTGAGCTGTGAGCTGACTTTCTCTTTTGTCGGTTCTGTGTAAGCTCTCAACTCACCCACACTGAAACCAACACTTTTCACTTGACTCCTTTAACCGCCCGGTGCCAGCTGAGGGTAACAGGCTATTCATTTCTTCACTTGTTTAAACAACAATTACCTTCACAGCCTCTTTCTTTCTCTCTCTCTCCTCCATCCTACGACCACAGCTTTAAACTACCGCTGCATATGAACTAAAAACTCTGGCAAGCTGAAAGTTAATTTTTGAGTACCGCCTCAGGCGAGGAGCACAACTATTGTTCGGCGAGGCCGGCAAACTGCCCATGAACTCGCCACAGTGCCATACAGTGTCTGTTTCAGGGGGTGCACGGCGACACAGTCGTGGTAGGAGGGTGGGAGAATGGGAGAACGGGGGGGGCGTGTTGGAGAACTTTGCGGCCGCTGACTTACACAAAACAGATGAGGGCAGGAGGAGAGCTGCTATTCTGGGAGCTTTTAGGTAAGCCACAGCTCACTGGCAAACCCGGAAGAATGAAAATATGGGTTCATTGCAATTTACTGCGTAGACCCCCCTCCTTAATACATGTGTAGAAATGCACATTCACACACTCATTTTGCAATCTGTCACACCCTGGGGGGGGTTGAACCCTACCAGGTCAACACGATTAGGAGTAATAACGGGTAACCGAGGTGTGTTACGTGGCTGCATTCTCTGTGGTGTAACCTTAGTTAGAGGGTGAGCAAAAAGGGGGAGAAAGATGGAGGAGGACGAGAATAACAGCGACCGAGAGGAGTGTGTGGGTGGACATTTGGCACTTGTGATGCATCTTCAACCAACCGAAGACAGCACACGTCACATTTCGCTGGTCATATACCTCCAACTGGCTCCCAGTCGCCGCTCGCATCAAATTCAAAACCCTGTTGCGTTCCTTCACCAGATTTCACAATGGCAGCGGCGTCACAAACTTTCTCATTTTACAGCTAAACCGTGCTACAAGATGCTTCTGAGAACATCTGAGGAGAGAAATAGACATTAACGTAACAGAATATTGATTCATATTTGATCAGCGCTGCCTAGTTTGACCGTTTGGTCGGAGTTCATGAGTGATTGACAGCCGGCCCTTATAGACGGCAGCTGGACAGCAGACCTCAGATCAGCTCTTACTGCTTGTTTTCCTCCGGTCTGTGAAATCATGTACTACTGTCACGATATAGTGACTGTTTTATAAAAATAACTTTTTTTAATCACATTTGCTCCGATCTCGCCTACTTCAGCTTTAATGATGATGACAAAATCATCTTCTCTCCACCCTGTGTGTTGCCTAGCGGCGCCTGCGTCCGATCGAAGCTGTTGTTGGTACTTACTCACGTTGTTCCTTTCTATCTAGATCCCTCCTTGTGTTGTACCAACTCTCAGATGTACGTCGCTTTGGACAAAAGCGTCTGCTAAATGAAATAGAATTGTGCATGAGGAGAAACTCACCGGCTCGCCAGAAGGGCCACGTGGTCCGTCCTTGCCTGTGTTCCCAGGGGGGCCTCGGGGCCCGGGGGGACCTGGAGGACCCGGAGGACCAGCGGGTCCAGCCTGGCCCTGGTCACCCTGATGAAATAAAAACAACAAAGAATGAGGGAAAGAAATACAAAACATTATTTTGTAATAGTTCTTAGTGTTGGCTTGCCTATAGTCTCTGTCTGTATCAGTGCAGGTGAAAGAAGGCTGCGTTTCTTGAACCAATCAGAATTGTCGAGGGCGGGCCTTAACTTCTTTGGCCAACAACATGTGATATAGCTAATATTAAATACATATTCCTGAAACCTGCAGCAATTGATTTTTTGGCCACTTGGGAGGAAGCAATGAACTGAAATATCATCATCATGGCAAACTTGTTAGCAAACAGTCGCCCAATTTACACACTCAGCGGACAGGGAGCAACATTAGCATTAATTTAGAGCCATGTTCATGTCCACCTTAGTCCAATATTCACTCTCCTTTTATCTCTAGTTTTGGTCTCCACCAGCTAGTTGTTAACTTTTGTCTATCTGTGGTTTTGTGCTGGGCATACGGTGGGTTTAAAGGTTGTTTTCGTTTTATGAAAACAGCTGTAACTGCTGAAACGAACGCTATGAGAGTGGTGAAAGTCAATCAAAACAGTAAAGTTGTGGGTCTGAAAAACCAAAACAATTAGCTAAAAGATGAGCTGAGGAGAACTGCAGAGTAGGTTGATAATCCTCTGATTGTTCATTGCAATGAGCGACTATATATTTTGTTTAAGTAAGGGATAATGTACAGCGAGCCGGTCATTGTTGTGAAAGAATCCCCGACAGGACGATGCTGCACCCCGACGCCTAGCGACTCCCATCGCCCTGAAGGGGATTCTTTCACAACAATGACCCGCTAGCTGTACATTATCCCGCTTATTACACGGCTACTTACTGAAGAAATCAATATTTTGACACAAAAACAATCCGTCAGAGTCTCTTACACACCAGAAAATTGTTAATTGAGAGGACAACATCATCTGTTGAATGAGATGTTCCTTTTCTGTTTACGCTTCAGAAAACAGGACTGTCGCCTCGTATCAAAGATCCTTTCATCACCGGATTAACATCTAACTGGGGACACGCCTCGCTCTGATGACTTCCACCCTCATGCTTACGCCAAACACAAACCATTAACGCCCTTAAAGTCTTGCCCACCGCTGAAGGGGATGCAGTTTTGTCTCTGTAGTCGCATGACACTTCCTCTGCAGCCTCTCATCTCTACAGACATGTGCTGCATTAGCGTTGGCTTTGTTGTGGCAAGCAACATGGTACAGTACAGCAAGCCCTTTCAAGAAAATTATATTACCAAGACCTTCAAATAGACGACTAAAACCTTATTTCCCTGTGCTGATAATTATTATGTCTCTATTAAGCTATGGCTTGGACCAAACTGTCACCAACAAAGCTCTTCTCTACTCCGTGTAATGAGAAGCACACATTTGTCGAGGCTCTCAGAAATGTGTGTGGTTCAAGAACATTTCTGGATGCTTTAGAACTTTTATAAACAGTTTTAACATAAAAAGTCATGTTAATGCAACTAAACAAGCCAACACACACAGGAACATTATGGAAAACAAAATAGGGCTGTCAAAAAGGTAACGAGATAATAACGGGAATTTGTTTAAACATCTAACCTTAAAAGTAGTGGGTGCAGTTTTAAAGCCAGAGTGGAGATACTGGCATCATATGAGACTAGAAAACCTAATGAGTCCATTGGTACCAACCATGTCATACTAGCTTGTCACAAAAGAGGCTAAATAACGCTACAAACTTGAGCTAAATTTTGGCAAGTAAAAACTGTCATGGCCATTTTCAAAGGAGTCCCTTGACCTCTGACCTCCAGATGTGTGAATGTAAATGGGTTCTATGGGTACCCACGAGTCTCCCCTTTACAGACATGCACACTTTATGACAATCACATGCAGTTTGGGGCAAGTCATAGTCAAGTCAGCACACTGACACACTGACAGCTGTTGTTGCCTGTTGGGCTGCAGTTTGCCATGTTATGATTTGAGCATATCGTTTTATGCTAAATGCAGTACCTGTGAGGGTTTCTGGACAATATCTGTCATTGTTTTGTGTTGTTAAATGATTTCCAATAATAAATATATACATACATTAACATAAAGCAGCATATTTGCCCACTCCCATGTTGATAAGAGGATTAAATACTTGACAGATCTCCCTTTAAGGTACATTTTGACAATGGACAATCATGCGATTAATCGCGATTAAATATGTTATTCGATTGACAGCCCTGGGAAAAAAATCATCAAACATGAACAAGTACGAAAGAAGGAATCAGAACATGCGTAAAGAAAGGTTGGTTAAAGTGTTAAAAAAAGTGCACACATGCCTTAGTCGTGTTCTACCTTCAGAAAGCGTCTCTGAAAGCTACCGGACTGATCTCCAGAGAGAAAGCCGTGGTCATATCTGGGGAAGACCATCTGAGATGCAAGAGGTTCAAAAATAGAAAACACAGCAGAAGAAAGGGAAGAAAACAGAGGAGAGGTGTGTTGAAGGAGAGAAGAGAGGAGGAGAAGAGAAAGAGATAAATGAGTAAAGAAACCCAGAGTTTAATTAAGAGGTTGCAGATGAGAGTCCAACCAAGAGGGAAATATCTGCTGTTGGGGAAAAAACAGATGAGAGTTGAGCAGCCAAAAGAGAGAAAGCTGAAGAAGAGCGTTTTTGCTCGTCTTTCTGCAGGGATAGTGACAGATGAGCAGCCCTGACGGAGAGCAGAGGCTGCTGGGAGGAACAGTTCGCTCGGAGGAACAAACCTTGACGGTGAGAATCTGATTACTGTGCAGACCTGCGTATGTGCTGTAGTTAGGAGGACCCTGAAGAGAGGAAGTGACAAAGGGGAAAGGTGAGCAACTTACTGTAGCATACCGATGTGGTTGAAAAGATTTAAAGCCCCCCCCTCCAGTGTATTTTGCCATGTCTCCAAAACGTCCCAAACAACTCAATATCAAATGGCGGACCACAGCAACATGTCTATCCGTCCTCCGGGTGTGCTGTGGTGCGGCTCCTTGGCCAGCAGACGGCCGCCTCGCCAGGAGGAGACGGTAAAGAAGAGAGCGAGTGAGAGAGAGTGAGATGTCGGTGTGTTGCGCTAATTCTTCTCATTTGTGGGGCTGATAAACGGTGAATTAATCTAAGCTGGCTTCATCTAAACTGGGTTGAAAAACGGTGCAATCAGGTAATGAATTACGTCTGACTATTAACCACAGTCCCATTCTCTGTTTGAGGAAGAATGTGAACCAAAAAACAGGAAGTAACACTGGCTGGAGGGGGGGCTTTTAAATATCCGCATGACAAGAACAATAACACATCATCTGCAAATAGTGAGACGTACGTTTCATTAAAACTGAGAAAAAGAAAAGAAAACTGTCCCCATTGCCCTTTCAGAAACTGTATCCTGGATCTGTGTGTGTTCCATTAAATGTCTTCCCATCCTTCCCTCCGCGACCAAACCAAACAGAGGTGGCTTGGCTCTTTCCAGCCGACAGACAGCGCCTGTGATGATTGTCTGTCAAGCTGAAAAGGAGCAGAGTTCGTCTGCCGCCACAGAGCTCGCAGCACTGCGTTGCCTCTCTGGTTGAGTTCCCTCCAAAAACACACTGGAGGAAGGATGGAGAGAAGATCTAAGACGAGGAGGGAGGAAGCACAGCGGGGGGATAGTAGGGAGAGAAAGAGAGAGAAGGGGAGACGCTAGCCAGCTCATGAGGTTTCCGTTAACAGGCTGCGGCGAGCGCTGGATAGCTGAGGTTTTTTTCCGACACCGCAGACCCCCTCTTCCTCCTCCTCTCTTTGCCCGTACACCCTCCTCTCTCCCCACTGTCACATTCACTCATTCACACCGTTCCCACCATGGAGACCACATACTGTACACATATGCTCCTTAAACATCAACTCATAAGAGAATAGGCTGTTTCACAGCGGGATTCCCCCTCTACCTCGTTCTCATCAGACCGTAGGCTGATACTAAGACAAACAACCATTCAACCTCGGAGCCCCGTCTAACCGTGGCCTTTTTGTAGCTGCTCCGAGGGAGGCGAGATGAGGCTTTGGCTGAGGATGAAACTCCCATCGTGGCTCGTCTTTTCAACCCAGCCGCCAGACGAACCTAAACATGCATCGACAACGTCCTGCTAAGGATGTGACAGTACGGGAAAAAAAAGGCTCCCATCTTTATGCCTTAAAAGTTGCTTTGGAAAAACACGCATGACCTTTTGTGACATATTTTTGGTGGATTCATAACATCTGATTGTGCTTTAACACCCCTTGTTATCGTGTGCTTGTAATCTGTTCTGCAGATTCAACCTGACAAGAGCAATGAAAATGATAGATTGACAGGAAGTCACAGGTTGACAAGGATTTATGGCCACTTCCTGTTTTCACGTTTTCCTCTCATCCTCTCGTAGAGGTCAGAGGTGAATCAGCGTTAAATGTTGACATCAGCGCAGGTGACGACTGAGCTCATGTACTGATGATGCACCACCTTTTATCTGCTCCGCCGTCAGCGGGCTTTTGATTCATTGCCGTTAAGAAAATCATGTTTTAAACATTCAGAGACCAAATGTTTTTCATTTGCTAACCTATCTAGCCATATCTATGAAAATGTACCCCGGTGCCAAACCTCATTCATAAATACAGTAGTTTTTAGGAGCTGCAGGGTTTGTTTTGAACCGAGCTTGTGTCTCTAAGCGATACTCTGAGGTTTTTTCGGCATGCAGACTTATCCAAAAGACATCCAAGCTCCAGGAAGCCTCGTCCAAATGCAATATTTACCATTTGGAAGCACCGTGCCATGCAGAACGCCAAAAAAGATTTAATTCTTGCACAAACTATTACCTCAAAATCTGAAGGGGGATAAGAAGCCGGGAAACCAAAATGGCATACGCCTTGATGGGAATCAGGAATTCCTGTAATGTTTCTGAGCCGCATCATAAATATTGTTCCGCTGGGCGGCCCTGTCAAATTTACACTCCATTTATGCTCCGCTATAAAACAATAGTCTCATTTCCAGTACTCATAACGCACACACTGATATACCAATACGGTCAGGCTTCAACTCTCCTTAGAAGATTTATCACTACACATCTATTTGTAATTCTGAGCTTCAGTTGATGGATAATGTTTTAAAGAATGTTAGTAATAATAAAGACGAGCAGCAAACGGCTCCAAAAGCCTTTTTAAGAGGAACATTTGTAGTTTTTGTAAATATTTAATGTGTGCGTATTTTGAAAGTTTAAGTGGCTCACAGTCAGAGTTATGGTCCTCATAAGACAGGCCACTGCCAATATGGAAATGATTGTATTATAATCTGTTTTGTTGGGCTACATCAATTAAAATTTGTATAAGCATATATATATATGTATATATATATATATATACG